>JAJOOR010014598.1:0-14869 GCA_036250505.1 Solanum acaule
TTTGTTGTTGAATTATTATGATTTATTTAGTTAGGCTAAATGGGGTTTTGTTTATTAATGAATCTTGATAATCCATTGCTTTAATTTGTTTGATTAGTTTTGACTTGATATGGACTTTAAGAAATGAACGAAAGATTGTATCTTGTTAACTTAAACTAAACTAAAGTTACGTAGAATATACCTAAATGTTATTTAATTTTGTGGTTTAAAATATGACACGTGGAAAATTGAGATTAAGAAGATGTAAAAATTGTGAAGATGTATCTTTTTTTTTTTAAATGGACTAAAAAGAAAGTATGACGAACAAATTAAAACGGAGGGAGAAACAGAGAGGCATTTTGTTGATTAATTGTGTTTTATTTTGTTTTGCATTTGTAGGTGCAAATACTCCACTTTCCCTGTCATTCTTCTCTTACACAGCTTTAGCTTTGGTGTATGGAGGAATCATGATTTACAGGAGGCAGAAATTACAGGTAGTTTGTTACTTCCTCTGTATTAATTTGTTTGTCTGGTTTTAATTCGGTTCTTAATTTAAGAAAGTAAGTAATACTTTTGAATGTCTTAAACTAAAGATAACAGAATGTACCAAAATCTCTTTTAATCAGTGGTCTTAAACATGTCCCGTGGAAATTTAGAATTAAAGAAATGCTAAGAAAAAGGAGAAGATAAAGGCTTTCTTTTCAAAACTGACTAAAAAGGAAAGTAAGACAAACAAGTTGAAACTGAGAGAGTATTATTCAAGAGTCTATTTTGATATTGCTTAATTAACAAACATAACTAACAATAACTATACGCCCTCAATCAAAGGCGGGACTAAAATTTTTAGTTTATGAGTTCTGGACTATAGTTATTTTTGCTTAGTGCATTTTTGTTAGATTATTTGTACATTTAACACAAATACAAGGTTCGAACAAAAGTTACTGGATTCTGCTGAACTCGTAGCCACCATTGTGGCTCCGCTCCTTCCCTCAATCCCAGACTAGCTGGTTTTGATATATATATATATGTATTTGGATCAGTTCATTCCACTACACAATAATACTGACATTGATGAAACAAATTTGTAAACAACTCATTAAAATTGTTCATTGTTATGCTATAGTAGTGAAAATAATTCATGAGTTTCACTTTATTTTAAGTGAAGTTTGTTTTTAGTTTTACGTAATGGTTACCGATTGAATATTGTCTTGAGTTTGCAGGTTCCTTGGTATTGGTATGCACTTCTAGGCTTAGCTGATGTCCAGGGAAATTTTCTTGGTAAGATGCTTCTCCGCTAAATGGACATTCTCGACTTGTTCCATACTAACTCTTGAACCATTACTGTGCTCGCAACATTGACGTGAAGTGTCATCTATTCGTGCAATAGATATCGTTAAATTTCCTTTTGTTTTATGAAATTCGAGGTTTGGAACTTAGTTTTGGAGAAAGTTTAGTTTTTTTAGTGCATGTTGGCTAACTGATACCGATACTCTAACTCTACTTAACTGCAAATTAGGTGTTAGTTCTGTAGTAAGAACTTTGGGAATAGGTAAGTTCCAACCTATTTTAGTATATGCTTCCTCTGTTTCAGTTTGTTTGTTTGGTTTGACTTGATACGGACACGGAGTTTAAGAAAGTAAAGAAGACTTTTGAATCTTATGGTCTTAAACTAAAGATACATAGAATGTACCAAAATTCCCTTTAATCTTGTGTTGTTAAACATATCACGTGGAAAGTTGGAATTAAAGAGTTGTCAAAAAAGTAACGAGGCATTCTTTTTTGAACGGACTAAATAGGAAAGCAAGATAAACAGATTGAAACAGAGGGAATCATAATCTGATCAAGTGGTTGTTCTTCTTTCATAGCTCAATTAGTCCTCTGTATTGTGGTTGAAAATATGTGGTAGAAAGGTTTTCCATAGTAATTTCATGTCGTTGTATGATTTTTAGAACTTTAATGTAGTCACAATTATCCACGATACGAAATTTTAACTTTCGTTGAATGTATTGCAGTAAATAAAGCATATCAGTACTCATCAATCACCAGTGTGACCATACTGGATTGCTGGACTATAGCATGGGTGATAATTTTGACGTGGCTATTTTTGGGCACACGATATTCTCCGTGGCAATTCTTTGGTGCAGCAGTCTGCTTAGGTGGTCTTGGACTTGTGCTTCTATCCGATGCTAAGGCGAGTGACCGAAGTGGTACTTGTCTGTTTCCTAAAATGATTTATTTAGGTCGTAAATGAAAAATGTTTCTCATATTTGATTTCCTTGAGTTCTCGGAAGGACTTCGATTATGAGAGGAGTGGAGAGGGTGGATGGCAGAGAGAAGCTGATTGCCACTCCTAAGCGGGAAGCGCCTAATTAAGGAAATTGCTTATGGTTCGATATTTTCAATCGCAGGTGGTTCCAAACCTATTCTTGGTGATATATTTGTCATCATAGGGACATTTTTCTTCTCAATGAGTAATGTTGGTGAGGTTAGTGTAATTTGTCTCTTCATATTTTCAAAGGCATACACGAACAACATTCAAACTTGGTCTCAGATGGTTAGTAAGCACTCAAACTTTGAGAGTGCACATCTAGAGACTTCAGCTCGTCTCCACTGTGTCAGTTGAACACTTTGGAGTGCATACTTGCCGGATGAGGCCAAGTTTGAGTGTATGTTTATATATTATGTTTATTTTCAAATGTCTCCTTTCCACCGGATTGTTACTCTAAATATAGGCATAAACATGTTCTTATAGAGAAATTTATGATATGTTTAAATATAATTCACTTTGGTGCAGGAGTTCTGTGTGAAAAAGAAAGATCGTATTGAAGTGGTTTCCATGATTGGTCTTTTCGGCTTGCTTGTTACTATAATTGAGATGTATCCTTTCTATCTAAAAACTGTTCATTTCACATGCATTATGTACAATCTCAACACAAAGAAATCGCGACGAGCATAATTAATGACTTAACTTTCTCTCAGACCAATCTTAGAAAGGAAGAGTTTGGAATCAGTCAAGTGGTCTGCTGAGATTGTAAGTGACTTAAAGTTGTCTTCTTATATTTGCTCCACTAATATTGTTTTTGTTTTCTGAAAAATGATTTTCTTGGGCTGATGGTCTATCGGAAACAATCTCCTTACCTCCACGAGGTAGGGGTATGATCACCGTACTGCCCTTTAGTTTTTGTGCTACTTGCTAAACATTAAGTATTACTACAGTAAAAATCTTCATTCCTTTGAGAAGTTGGTCTATAAGTCTTCATCGTTAACCAGAGCTCATAAATAGTTAAAAATATGAAATACTGGAAAAGATTCGGGTCATAACTTGTAATTCTTGATCTTCTTATCTCTTAAGTTAAGCAGTGAAAGAAATGCCTTAGTTCAATATGAAAATCTTTTTCAGATATTAGCCTTCTGTGGCTATGCAGTGGCAAGCTTTATGTTCTACACCTTAGTACCGTTTCTTCTCGAGGTAAAACATTCACTCTTCATAGTTCCATCCACTGAATTAGCATAGTGGGGATGTGTATTTGTTGTCGGATATTTGGTTCATCGTAGTAAAGTAAGGCACGAGTAATTCAAATGCAGATGAGTGGCTCAACCTTGTTCAATCTATCTCTTCTCACATCCGATGTGTGGGCAGTTGTCATCAGAACCTTTTTCTACAAGCAAAAGGTACTTTTTATCCATTCTTTTCCCCATATTCAACGAATTTTGATGGTTTTCTCCACACTTGCAGCTCTCAGTGTGCTGATCACTCTTAATTGCAAATTGCAGGTTGAATGGCTGTACTTTGTAGCTTTTGCACTTGTGGTTACTGGACTGATCATATACTCGAAAACGTATGTTCATGCTCTTTAAATTCGTTATCTTATCATTGATTATGAACAGGGATGAGGTAAAGTAACACACTTGATTGCAAAATTCATACTAAAGTGAAAAAATGTAAACATTGTATAATTCATCAGCTGCAGTAAGTTAGTAGAACCTGAAAATGTAAAAACTAAATGAAAAAATTCTTAGTTACCTAAACCATCTACATTCAATACCGTCACATGAATCGTAAATGCATGGATGTGATGTATTATACTCCAAGTCCATGTTTTTCCCATTCAGAACTAGAACATGAAGAAGAAATTAGAAAATCGCACCCAAGGGTGTCATCTAGCTGTCAATAAAATGAGTGATAACCTTGGAGACCTAATTCAAATCCCAACAGAGACAAAAAAGACGTTAGGTGACCTCTTCGTATCCCATCTGCCAAAGCTTTGGCGGACACAGTTACTTGTACTTGCAGGTACTTGTGAAATAGTCAAGGTGTGTGCAAGTTAGGACTTCCATCACATCAGCAGTAACTGCTATAGCTAGTTGGAGGTTGAAAAAATCGCGGAAACGCGATATTCTTTTGGCCAATCAAAACTGTCTTTTGCAATAAAAAGAAATCATTGTTGTTGCTAATACAACTTGTTTGTT
Organism: Solanum acaule; assembly: GCA_036250505.1. NCBI lineage: Eukaryota > Viridiplantae > Streptophyta > Magnoliopsida > Solanales > Solanaceae > Solanum > Solanum acaule. The sequence continues at coordinate 4,450 of JAJOOR010014598.1, forward strand.
CATCAACAGTGAGAAGGATCATGTAAATGCACCAGCTAATATTGAAGAAGCTGATCAAAGATACCAACTTCTTAATGAAGATGAAGAGCAAGCTGATCATAGACGTCATGAAACTATTTCATAACTAGTTGTATAAATCAAGATTCATTGGAATTACATGTAATTTACATATTATTATTCTTCTGAAATTGTTCAACATCTATATAATTGGAGTTTAACTTTTTTTTCCCATCTCTCCTCTTAAAACTTCAGAGTGAAGTTCACTTTTTTTCAAACCATTTAGCATTTGGTTCTTACTCCCTCCGTTTCTATTTGTTTGTCTAGTTTTGACTAAACACAGAATTTAAGAAAGCAGAGCAGACTAGTCAAGATGCCTTTTAATCTTGTGCTCATAAATCTGTCACGTGGGAAGTTGAAATTATCTGAAACGGACTAAAAAGAGAGTAGAACAAAAAAATTGAAACGGAGGGAGTACTATTTATCGTTTGATCAATGTGTATACTTGTTTCTTCATAACTCTACAATTAAGAAGCAAATTAAGTGTCATAATTGCTAAGAATACAATTAAATAACAAAAGTATGTTTTCCCTAACTCTAATAGTTTAAACTTTAGATGAGATGATCAGAAACTTCTACATGGTATCAGAGCACTGAGGGCCCCTAACTAAATTTCAACCTCATTTTGTACTATTTTTTCTATTAATATATTATTTTGTGCTCAGATTTGGGATCTGTGACAGTGACCATATATTTTTTTTTCATCTGTTTACTGTATTATAGAAGCTCTTTTTAGTTGAAGTTTCTATTATTTGCTATTTTCTGTTACTTTTTCTTATAAAGTTTTGATTTTTTTAGCCATGAGTAGCAGCAGCTGGTGGAAGAATCATGAAGGCATATTGACAACTTTTTACCCTTTGTTTTTGGGTCAAGTAGTGTCTTTTGTTAGGGCCCTTATTAGCTTTGCTTCTTCTCTAGTGGCAAATCTTGGTTAGTTTGAACTTTTTTTGGATTATGAGTATGATTAATTTGTTAAGCTAAATAGGGTTTTGTTAAAAAAAATAAAAAATCTTGATCTATTAGAAGCATTTTGTTGATTATTTGTTTGCATTTGTAGGTGTAAATACTCCACTTTCTCTGTCATTCTTCACTTACACAGCTTTAGCTTTGGTGTATGGAGGAATAATGATTTACAGAAGGCAGAAATTACAGGTACTTTGCTCCCGTTTGGCCATAGATTTTGAAGTTAGAAACTTAAAAATTTGAATTTTCGAAGTTATGTTAGCAAACAATGACACTTTATTAAGTGAATTGACATTAACAAGTTTGTGAACAAAAAATGTTTGTTCTTGTGCTATAATTGTGGATTTTGTTGAATGCTGTTTTTAGACTTTTCTCTATTTTCTCATTGTAACAATGTACCGTTAGCAAAATGATTTCGGAGTATCAGTCTATTAAGTGTATTTGGTTTTTAGTTATACATGATGGTTATCAATTGAATGTTGTCTTGAGTTTGCAGATCCCTTGGTATTGGTATGCCCTTATAGGCTTTGCTGATGTCCAGGGAAGTTTTCTTGGTAAGATGCTTCTCCCTTAAAGAGATATTCTCTGCATTTCCCATATTAATCAAAGCTAGTCGTGCACTGAATGAACTCGTTTTCATTACTTCTGTTGGATTTATTGCAGTAAATAAAGCATTTCAGTACTCATCAATCACCAGTGTGACCATACTAGATTGAATGAACTCGTTTTCATTACTTCTGTTGGATTTATTGCAGTAAATAAAGCATTTCAGTACTCATCAATCACCAGTGTGACCATACTAGATTGCTGGACTATTGCTTGGGTGATGATTTTGACGTGGCTAATTTTAGGCACACGATATTCTCTGTGGCAATTCTTTGGTACAGCAGTCTGTTTAGGTGGTCTTGGACTTGTGCTTCTATCAGATGCTAAGGCGAGTGATGGAAGTGGTACTCGTCTGTTTACTAAATGTTTATTTAATCGTAAATAGGAAAATGTTTCTTATCATCTAATCTTTCCTTGAGTTCTCGAAAGGATGAGGAATGGAAAGGGTGGATGGCAGAGAGAATCTAATTGCCACTCCTAGGCGGGAAACGCCTTATTAAGGAGATTGTTTAGTTTGCTTATGCTTCGATCATTTTCAATAGCAGGCGGTTCCAAACCTATTCTTGGTGATATATTTGCCATCATAGCGACATTTTTCTTTTCAGTGAGTAATGTTGGTGAGGTTAGTATAATTTGTCTCTTGACAGTGCATATCTAGACACCTCAACTCGTCTCTACTGAATTGTTACTCTAAATATTAGCTTTGGTGCAGGAGTTCTGTGTGAAAAAGAAAGATCATGTTGAAGTGGTTTCCATGATTGGTCCTTTCGGCTTGCTTGTTACTATAACTGAGATGTATACTCTCTACCTAAAAGTTGTTTTTTCACATTCATTTCTCATAGCCGCGGAACCTTGAAATGTAAAGTTTCTCATTTTTTAACTCTCTCTCAGACCAATCTTGGAAAGGAAGAGTCTGGAGTCGGTCAAGTGGTCTGCAGAGCTTGTAAGTGACTTATACTCATTGTCTTATTTACGCTCCTCTTATATCGTTGTTGTCTCTCATTTTTCAGATAGTTGCCTTCTGTGGCTATGCAGTGGCAAGCTTTATGTTCTACACCTTAGTTCCGTTTCTTCTCAAGGTAAAACGTTCACTCTTCATAGTTCCATCCACTGAATTAGCATAGTGGTGATGTGTATTTGTTGTCGGATATTTGGTTAATCGTACTAAAGTAAGGCACGAGTGCAGATGAGTGGCTCAACCTTGTTCAATCTATCTCTTCTCACATCTGATGTGTGGGCAGTTGTCATTAGAACCTTTTTCTACAAGCAAAAGGTATTCTTTTCCCTGTATTCAACGAATTTTGATGGTTTCCGCCACACTTGTAGCTCTCTCTGTGCTGAGCATTCCTAATTGAAAATTGCAGGTTGAATGGCTGTTTTTTGTAGCTTTTGCACTAGTGGTTACTGGGCTGATCATATACTCGAAAACGTATGTTGTGCTCTTTGAATTCCTTATTCTTATTTAGAAAATCGCACCCAAAGGGTGTCAGTTAGCTATCAATGAAGTGGATGATAACCTTAGAGACAAAAAAAGCGCTTCAGCATTAACTGCTATAAGCTAGTTGGAGGTTGAAAAACTCGAGAAAAGCCTAGTCAAATCGTTCTTTCGCCAATCAAAACTGTCTTTTGCAATAAAAAGTAGTCATTGGATTGCTAATACAACTTGTTTGTTGATCAACAGTGAGAAGGATCTTGTAAATGCATCAGCTACTATTGAAGAAGCAAATGCAGCTGATCAAAGGTACCAACTTCTCAATGAAAGATGAAGAGACATGAAGCTAGTTGTATAATCAACATTCAGTGTTTACTTGTTACGTTTCGCTTCACGGGAATCAATTTGATTGAATACTAAAAGTTGTAATTTAGCTCTCGAGAAGTGCAACACGACAAGTAAAAGTGAACAGAGGGAGTATAGAACTATTAAACCACAAAACAGTTATTATGTGTTGGTGTTCTGTCCTACACAAGACTCAACTTGTTAGATATTACCGAGGTTTGGTGAGTAGCATGTTGAATCTGTGATCTCTATCATTTTCGAATATGTACTCCCTCCACTACATTTTATGTGGAGTGATTGATTGAGCATATAGTTTAAGAAATTAACAAAGACTAATTTTAGCATACTAGTAAAATATATGCAAATTAAGTTCCAAAATTATCACTATCAAGATTATGATGTGATGAATATGATCTCTTCCTCCTTAATCAAAAGATAACGTAACGAGATCAAGGTTTGTATATGAAAGACAAATTTTGGTAGGGAGTGTTTTCTCTCTAATGGGCCTTACACAAAGTTAATCCGAATTAGTGAAATCTCAACATGGATATTAAGATGTGCTGAAAACGAATGGTGATGAGAGTTCTACTTATCTTTTTCATTTTCATTTTTTGCATATTATGATTTATGACTGATTGTGTTATGGAGTTATTATTGTAGTCAAATTGCAATTACTTACAATTTTTATTATAAAAAACAACTTCCAATTAGTATCTTCTTTTTTCTTTTATTATTTATTGTGAGTTGGTTATACTTTATCCACGTCATATTATTAGTAAAAAAAAAAAAAGTTCAATACTTGCTATTTAATAACTATGCTAACATGAAATAGCAAGCATCTGAATTAGCCTCAGATAAAATAATTCACATATTCATAGATACTTGTTTTAGTTCAAATTTCGATAAATAAAGTTATTTGAAACTTGTATTGGTTTGACGTAAGTGAAGTTAGTGAAAAGTGGAAATAAGCACAAATTGACACAGATATCATGTTAGCTAGAAACAAATAAATAAAGCAAAATTATACTACTTTCGTCCACTTTTAGTTGTCACGTTACTCTTTTCGAAAGTTAATTTGACTAATTTTTAAAGTTAAATTAGATTACATTAATTCGATATGTAAAAACTATAGGAAAAATAATATAAATTGCAATTTTTTTGCATAGCAATATGATGAAAAAATACATTATAAAATGTTAATCAAAGTTTTTTAGTTTGAATCTAAAAAAAAAGCAATATGACAATTAAAATTGGACGGAGATAGTATATATTTATCGGAAAAATCCTTTTGGTTAGAATTATATTTTATTTATGTTATTTTACCTTTTAAAATATTTTTACCCTTTTAACTTTAATACTTTTTAACTAAAAAAATAGACAAAAGATCGGTTTATTTTAAAATAAAAAAAATATTATAATTTTTAAAAAATTCTGACCAAATTTTCTGGTTACTTAGCATTACCCGTATTTATGTATATATAATCATCTCCCCGATAAACCTCTCAATTAATCATTGAAAATATTTATCTAATCCAATGGAGCAGAGTCAGCCACCGTCGACAACGCCGGCGCCGGCGACACCCATTTCACAGTCAGCTGAACAAATTCCGGCAGCATCTCCGGCTCCACCACCTCCTTCCTCCACCACAGTCAGTCAACTTCCTTCTACAACAACCACTGCATCAGTAGCATCACAGCCAGTAAACCTAAACCCTACCACCACCACTTCAGCTACTAAAACCACTGTCACCACCACCATCACTTCAGGTACTAAAACCATCACCACCACCACCATCAGTCCCGGCGGTACCATCACTGCTGCCGCCGCGGCACAGCAGCAAAACCCTTCAGCAGCCACTTCACAAAATGCTCAAGCAAGACAACCCTTTGGCCGGCCATGGCAACAGCCTTCACCTTTTCAACACTTTTCGTTACCTCCTCCACCTCCACCACCACCACCTCACGCGTCCTCATCATCTTCTTCGATTTCGTCTTCTTCGGTTTCTATGCAAAACCAAAACCCTAGAGGTGGTATGGCTATGGGAGTACCTGCTCATCACCCTAGTAGCTCTTTCTCTTCATTGACGACGCCTTCTTATGGACAGCAATTTGGTGGTTTAGGTCGCAATTTGCCTGATTCTACGCAGCCCACCTCAACTACCTCACAGGTACTAAATTTTTTTGCCTTTTCGCCCATCCTTTTTGTATATGTATGCAATTGCAGTTGTCTGTGCCAATTCTTGCCTACTATATTGTTTTGGTTTCTGAACAGCGATAAAAAATTGCAATTGCAGCCTAATTTATAAGCTAATAATCTGCTAAAGGTAACCTATGAAGGTCATTCATTATTAAAAAGGAAAAATTTAAAGCAGTAAAATTACTGAAACAAGTTTAGAGGAGCTCCCGGGGTAGTGGTAGATAAAGTGGATATAAAGATTCTGGTGCTCGTTGAATAGTTGAGGTGCGTGTAAAATAGTTTTAGAAAAAAGTTAGATGAGTACCATGCTACGGCTAGAATGCAAACAATTTGATTTAATTACAATAATAGTTCCACACTATTGGGTAATAGAGAATCAAAATTGAAACTTTTAACATGTGTAGGGCGTAAGGATTGATGTAGCCAACTGGATCAAGGCAATGGATTGTGATTTTACCATGCAAGGTTCAATTCCGTCGTTCATCTACTTTTATTTCGGAGACGCAGTATAAAGTACCATAGTCAGTAGCGGGGTAAAGCTTGATATAATGGTGTTGGGGATAATTGACCATGCCATTTTATTTGGTCAAATACGCGTAGTGATTGGTGTCATTTTAAATGGCAGACAAAAAATGACCTGAGGGAGTACATAATAGTAAGAAAGACATTAAATGATTCAGGTTGCTTGATTTAGTATTCGGAATCCGATCTTATGTAGGAATTAGGAAAGAGGAATGCATTTCATGAACTGTAAGGCGATTTTGGATCTTGGTCACTCTGGTTTATGTGGTTAGGTCTGTTTTGTTCAAATATGAATATGGTTCTTTGAGTTAGGAATTTAAGTACTTTGAATTTTTGTGTGAATTCACACCTCTGGGTTCTTGATTTACATTGTATATTGGATATTAACTGATTCTTGTTATCTGTAGGTGAGGCAGCCTATACAAGGAATGCATGGGATGGGAATGATGGGATCACTTGGTTCAACTTCACCAATGCGCCCCGCAGGGGTTTCTCCTCAGCAACTGAGACCTGTCTCCTCTTCGATTAGACCTCAGACGAGCATCAGTAGTCAGTCTGCTGCTACACAGGTCAGTAATTCCTTATGAGAGATATCAGTTCTTTGTACTTCCTTTTTTTATTTGGTTGTTTAGGTTCAGGTAGCTGTGAAATATTGAGGTTATTTGTTTCTTCTTCATTTACCCTTGCAGAATTTTCAAGGCCATAGCATGTTGAGAGTTCAGTCAGTCGGATTTCCGCCGTCCCAATCACATACTACCTCTCAAAGTCCAAGGACACAGACTCAGCCATGGTTATCTTCAGGAGCACCGGGGAAGCCCCCTTTGCCGACACCATCAGTGAGACCACAAATTAATCCTCAGTCTTTGCATCAAAGGTCCCATATTCTTGCACCGCATCAGCATACTGTTACTACTACATCTTCTGCCCAACAGTCACAGCCTTCAGCCTCAAGTCAGTCCCAAGATAATTTGGGGCAACAGATGCCTCCATCCAGGATTCAACAATCACTATCTAATCAACCACTTGGCCGGGGTCAGGGTTTAGGAATCCAGAGACCTTCATCACATGCATTGATGCAACCCACTGCAGTCCAGCCAGGACCACCTAGTAAGGCTGCTACCATTTTAGAGATGGGAGATCCTTGTACTAGGATTCTAAGCAAGAGAAGCATCCAAGAAATTGTGACCCAGGTTAGTGTAGACATGTTAAACTCGCCATCTCCCCAGTGTTGAGAACATTTCATGATCTACCTGATTTAGAGAGTCCTTTTTCTTGAAATTATTCCTATATATACCAATTTTTTTAATAAGTATTCCTGTATAAGATTGATGGAATTTAAAGGAGAACATATGTTCAGGCTTTACCTGTTTTCACTATGTCGGCATGTATATCATAGCTGGATCACTTCACAACGTTAATTTCCTGCATGCTATTTCTTGCCTGTCAAAGGAGGAGGACCTTCCACCATAAATTATGAATTTGCATTTTGCTTGTTTGATTCTCTTATTAGTACTAATCTTGCAGTTCCATGAGATAGGTGTTTTTGAAACTTGTGTTGAAGTAAGATTATTAAGCTCCATGTCAGTTGATAGGATGAGATACTTTTGCTTGCATTGTGTTGAGAATGCAGCTATACTAGATTCAGTAATTGAGAAGTTATTACTATTAACTAGATGATGTAGCTGATAAAAATATGATACAGAGATACAGTTGCTTTTTATTTATCGTATCCTTTAGTTTGAAATAAAGTCTTATTAAAGAATTTATCTAGTCTTATCATTTTAGTTAGATAAATGATTTAGTCTAGTCTTGTCATTTTAGTTAGATATTAAATTCTGGTAGTTTCAAATGTTTTTATTTGCTTAGATGTCTTTACTTGATCAGTAGAACATTCGTGCATTTTGTGTGGGAAGACATCCTCATCCTCCTCCTCCTCCTCCCTCCCCCCCTCCTCCCCCCTCCCCCCTCCCTCCTCTCTTTCTCTCTTATTCTTCTCTCTCTGTACTCTTTCTCCCCTTCTTGGTCTCAGTTTTTGGTGCTATATCACTAGGTAATGTCTATTGGCTCTTATATTGTCAGAATTTGGCTGCCCAATGGCAAGATTGTACATATGATGCCTTCCTAAGTAGTGATGTTGCTGGTAAAGCTTTATCCTGTTAGCTTGCAAACTGAGATTATTTAGATGAGGGAACCAGTAATAGGTAGCTTTCCAAGTCTTTCTACCTATAATTCTTGAAGAGGCAAGTAGCAAACCTCTTAGGAAGATGTTTCAACTTGATAGGGGATTACAAGGCAGGGAATTGAACCCCCCACTACCAAGGTGAAAGTTTAGGTAGCCAAACCAACTGGGCTACGATGATTCGGCATGATAGTGACTTCAAGTTTAGCAGTATAAATTATGACTGCTTGTCTGCTACTCCGGAAGTTAATCTCAGTTATTCTGACTCGTCTGTAAATTGGTAGGGAATGAGTAGTCACCATTTACCCGAGTGTAAGGCAGCACTACAGCTGTGGATTCTCTGGTGTGCAGTCCGTTGTAGCTTTTGACTGTAGTACAGGAAGATTTCACTAGAAACAGTGGTTTAACTTTATGAGGATGTGCTTTTGGTTTTGAATAAACCAAATGAGTGCAATGAATGATGTGTAGGTTAATCACACATCCTAAATAATGGTGTTTACTCTGTAATATACTGTCAGGCTATTGCGTTAACAGCAATTACTAGCTATGATTTATATGCTTGCAAACTGTTGCTAGCATATTCTATTTGCCAAATATGACCTAGCATATTCTGATTGCAAACTGTCAAGAATTAGATGTTCAATTTGCAATCAGAATGTGCTAGGTCTGATTGGAAGGATTCAGCTCTAGCCAGTAAATGTATGCAAACAAGATATGGAAGGATAAATATTATTGAAAGCTTTTGCTGCTTATAAGCTTGCAGGATCCATTGATAATGTACATACTGAATCCATACATCCCATTGTGTAATAGTGATACTTCATCATAGTTGGAAGCTGTTGAAATTTTTTGTAGTTATAAATTATATGATGGTGTCTGTGCCAGCTTGAATCCAATGGGCAGACCACAAGTATAAGTGCTAAGTCAACATGCCTTTCATGGTTTGAGTATATGGAAACTGAGTGCCCGGATTGGGATTTTGAACCTTGTAGGGATTTAAACCTGGGTTCTTGAGGTTACCCATATATGTCAACCACCACCCCATCCCCTGGGCGACTCTGTCAATGGTATTTATGCCAAAAAAAAAGAAGAAAAAAACAATGTTTTTTTATCAGTCACTGGAAATGGAGTGCCTTTCACTAGTTGATGTTTTGGTAAGAGTTCCTGTTTTGGACAAAGTCACTTCTTAAAGTGTAAAGGCAGGTAAGAAAAGGAGGGGCAATCATGTTGAAATCTGAGGTGTATAAATAAATATAATAGAAGAAGCCTTGTCATTCATAGTCTACTTGCAAAATGAACAAAATCTCTCGACATTTTATCCTCTGTGTCTCCTGCTATTGATTTTAGTATCAGGTGTCTATTCTCTTTGCCTTTATTATTCAATTGCTTGACCTGCATCTCCCATTGACAGATTGATCCATCAGAGAAATTGGATGCCGAAGTTGAAGACATCCTCGTTGATATAGCAGAGGAATTTGTGGAATCTGTAAGTTCATATTGTAGTTGTTTCACACTGAAATATTCCTTTCAATCTGAAATCTCACCTGACAATCTGATAGGTATATTGTAAGATTATTCTCAGAAGTACTCTAGTGGGGCTGAAGTTCTGGCCATGCTTTAATAGAATAAAGTTAGCTAGTTCATTTTCATAGATAATGCCATTACTTTTTAGTTGTGCAATTCCATTCAGCTTAATGTGGTAAGCTCAGGGGTATTTATCCAAAAAAAAAAGAAGAGAATATGGTGAGCTCAGGGGTACGCGGTTTCATTTATTTCTTACTTCCTGTTAAGTACAAGAAAGGTTGAAATTGCCACCTGATCGAGGTCTCTGTTTGTACTGAACTATGAATTTCTTTGTAGATGAACACAATGAATTCTAGGAAGCAAGGAAATAAGATTTTCCCTTAGATCCGACTATTCTGCGTCAAGTTTTCTTTTTTGTGTTATGTAGGCGATAAGCGTATGTTCTTAGTGTGAGAAATATATGGGAAAAATAATATTGAATTGTGTATCTAAATAATTACATTGAGACCCTATTTATAGACACTACATTGGAATCCTTTTCCAACTAGAATTCCTATTCTTATTCCTATTCCTATTCCTATTCCTATTCCTATTC
>JAJOOR010014599.1:0-15137 GCA_036250505.1 Solanum acaule
TCCTGAAAGCAGCCTGACTTTTCTCCTTCATGTTGCCAACTCTAAACCCTCTTAACTTCAAAGGTTCTTTTCCCAAACACTTGGGGTCATAAACCCCTCAACATACAGTGGATTCCACTAAAAAACACAACCAAATCCTATCCCAAATCAGCAAGAACTTCAACAACACAACCAACAACTTCAACAACCAAGTAAATATTTTCTTGGAATTAAAAATGAGTTGGTGTGTGGGGATATGAACCAACCAACACTAAGGATCATAAAATCCCTCAACATACAAGAGATTCAACTCAAGAACACAACCAAATCATGTCCCACAACCAACAATAACTTTCACAACACAACTAACAACATCAACAACAACAAAACAGTTCAACAACTTCAACAACAAATCCAATATTTTCTCAAATCATAAAATGAGCTTGGTGTGTGGGGGAAAGGATCAACCCACACAAAGAACTCACATACCTTGATAGGAATCACCCCCGACGATTTTCACGACGATCTTTGACAGAAACTCCTTGATCTCCTCTTCTTCTTCTCTTCTTTCTCTCCTTCTTCTCTTCTTCGCCCTCAAGAACCCTAACTCTTACTCTTTTAAAATGGAACAAAAATGATCCACAATCAGCCTAACACAACAATATAACCTGAAAAGAAATGATTTGTGAAAAGACCAAAATGCCTTTAAATTTCTGGACGGACTCCCTGCCAACTACCCAACTTTCAAAGGGCATAAGTCGCTCATACGAACTCGGAATAGAGCAAACTTGGTGGCGTTGGAAAGATCGTTCCAAGGGCTCATCCTGAGCTAGGAGTTATGACTGGTCAAAGTTGGCCAAAAACTCACTGATTTCCACACTTAGCCAAATTTCCAGATTTTGAACTTAGCCAAATTTCCAAAAAAATGACTACTTCCAATTTCAAGCTTCTTCATATTCATTTTAAATTGTCGGATGTTACACTTTGCCTTACTTAGTTGATGTTATATCTTTCTACTTAGTTAAGAAGTTCATTTAATTAGTTGTCTTGTCTTAATCTTAATTAACTGCTGCAAGTATCTCGTTTCTTTGGATATAAGCCCTTCGTCTTTTGTTTAGAAGTGCTTTTATTTTGCAATTATGTTCGTATCTCCTAAAGTGCTTTATGTGTTTACTTCTATCTTGAATTGATTACTTGATTGTTGTTTTGTTGGAATTTTATCTCTATTCTAATTCTTGGTTATCTTTTTGTTGCATAAAATCTGCCCAAGTCCTCACGGACTCAATCTTTGCATTTCGGATGGGCCATAAAGGCCTGAAATTCTTTTATCGAGTCATCCAACCTTGAGAAATTGAAGAACAAGTCTATGGAGTTGATGTACAGGTCCCGGAACGCAGAAAAAAGGGATATATACATCAGATATACACTTATATACATCAGATATATACAAAAACGGGATTAGGTTAAAGCCCAAAATATTTCAGCGAAATTGTCCCAAAAAGAGGCCCGAATTCATTTCTCCCTTACTCTTTAATTATTTAATTGTGATTATTTATTGTTTGTTGTTTAAGTCTAACTTTAGAATTTTTAATTAACTTAATTAGATTCCCCCAAAATACAAGTTATTTTCTGTGTTGGTTTGTTTTAAATACTTTTTCTTTGTGTTGAGGTCATTTATTTTATTAATTAAATATTGGTCAAATTTTACATCCTCAATTAAGTTAAATCGTTTGTTCTTGAAAAAATGTGTTATCTAACACTTCTTCACACATTTTTGTTCATTCTAAAATTATTTAAATTAAGTATTTTTCTTCAATAAACTATACAAAATGGCTTTCTTTTACTTTTGTCAGTTTTTCTCAAAAAGTTGGTCAAAACTTTGTTTTTATTCTTCAATTAATTTAAAGTGATGTTCATGCTTAAATTAACCAATTTGGTTTAAATTATTATTAAAATAGTTCATCAAATAAATTTTAATTAATCTAATTTTATTAATATTCTAATCTTGTATGTCGAGTCAAATGTTTCATTTTTGGGTCCCTTTCTCTAAAAAAATAAAAATAAAAAATAAGAAATGAGTCATTTATTTAATTATTTTCTCAAAGTTAATCATATTATAAAGTATTATTTTTATGTTAAATTATTTTCCTAAAAATAGTCAAATATATTTTAGTCAAATCGCAGGTCAACCGCATTTTTGCGGGCACTTCGAATGCTTAAACCCTTCTCGAAGTGTAAATTGAACCCCGAACCCTCTTTGGTATTTTCAAATGATTTTTTCTGTTTAAATCTTTGAAAATTATAAGTTTTCTTAATTTCTTTAAAAAATTAAGTGGCGACTCTTTTCTAAGTATTTTCTTCTCAAATTGTTTTATACTTAGAACATTTCAAAAAGTGATTTTTTCTAAAGATGGAAATATTACGGCACAACAGAAATGACGACTCCGCTGGGAACTTAATTAGGTTCTAACTATATGATTTGACTATTTGACTAATTGTTATTAATTATTGAAATTGTTTATTTGTGCTTAACGTGTTTAAACTACTATAACTGTCATTGCATTTCATGGCATCTTCTCTTGTATGTATAGTATATTAGAGGACAGTTTTGCGGAACCGCAATCGAACTTTTTTATACTTAACCATTTTTCGGAATGATCGCAATTTATTGATTTGTCATGCGTTCAATGGTTGTCGTGAATTCCAGCCTAAGTTGTCCATTTGGGTTCCCGATCTTTCAAAAACCACTCTTAGTCAACTAGCATAGAGCGAAACCAAATCCCAGTTTTTAGCGCATTTTAAACTAAGTCGACCCAACACCCAAGTCGTGTTGGGCCCATTAGAAGCCCACCTTGTGTCTATTTGTCCATTTGCCAATAAAAGACAATCATGCTTATGTGTTTAATTGAAGGATATATATGTCATTTTTAAGCAAATCAATTATCAAATGGGGGTGGGGGTTAACTTACCTTCTTATGTTTTTCTTATAGGATGAATCCAGTACATAAGCCTCTGAGAACCTGAATGGTGACCATACCACATTCATACCTACAAGTTTGGTGGAAATTTATGAACATAGAAGACAAGAAGATAGTCCAAAGATATATAGGTCATCTCCCGTCATTAATGGAAATGGTGGCCTATCCCGACATGATTGGAACAATGGTTAAATTTTGGGACAGCAACAACATGGTATTTCGGTTCCAGGAAGTGGAGATGATGCCGACTATTGAAGAAATCTTTGCAAGTTACGAAAGTGTCAGTATGTGCAACAAAAGGAGGTTCAAACCTGATACGGATCTCCTTTTCCCAAAAACATGGGATTTTGCCTAAATTAGAGAAAAATTGTCACTCAGTAAAGCTGATTGGATGGACAGAATGCCCGGGCCAAACATTCCTCTTCGAAAGATTTATTACCAATTCGGGCATGCAAGAGCCTATGAAAAAATTCAAAGAAGAGTTTGTCTCAGAAGAAAAATGGAAGGAGACACGTCCTCTTGCCTTTGCAATATGCTTACTCGGGACGATGGTATTTCCCTAAGGACCAAACTACACTATCTATCCAATTGTAGTAATGGTCACCCATGTCATCTTTTATGGAGTGGATTACGAGTCGGCAACCAAGTACTACACTTTGGCGCCCATGATTTTGGCCGACATTTATAGGGCTTTGGACAAGTGTCAAAGCGGAGAACGTTTCTTTCAGGGATGCAACCAGATACTGCAATGGTGGATGATGAGACACTTGATCAAAGCTCATGAGCTAACAGAACCAGATCCCTTGGAAAGACCGAACAGACTCGAAAGTCACGATTGGTGGGTGCAACGTACTCATTTCGATAGGGTTGGAGGCCAAGAATTTTGGTACCCGAGACTTCAGGGTTTGAGAGAGGAAAATGTGCAGTGGTCAATCCAACGCTTGGTAGTAACAAAGCAAATGGTGATTCTAGCAGGAAAGACCCCTTACTTGATATTTACCGGGTTAAGAGGGACTAGACCATATGCTCTCGGTCGAGTCCTTAGACAACTGGGAGGGAAACAGGAGATTCCCCAAATTGCGGACATGAAGAAATTTGCAATTGATTATGAAAATGGACAAGTCTCTTATGTTGAAGACATACGTAGAGCATGGAAGACCCGAAGGGTATTAGGTGAACCGGTACCAAACAGGTTCCGTCCCGAATGTGCTAAGAATTACAAAGAATGGTTAAAGAAGAGCCTCGCCGAAACTATCGAGCCTAGTCCAAATGTTCCCCATGTTATTGCAGATGTTGGGGCCAAACATCAAATTCGACTTCATCGACTCCAAGAGAAGTATGACAAAAACGAGTTGGATCATCAGCGCCGACATTCGGAAGACGCCAGGGTCATAGCTTAGTTGAAGCAAGAGTTACGAAGGGCCAGACAATGCATGTTAGAATTGGACGATAGCATGGAACATCAAATTCAGTCGGTATAGAGGTTCAGACATCAAGAAGGGGCTCGATTGGCAAGAAATCACCTATGGGGGAACATATATGCTATGTGGGAAGAGGTCAGTATCGCCAAGAGGACCAAACTTGGTGAAAGTTCAGGATGAGCTTGAAGTTTGTTATAGTCCCCTGCGTGGGATTGCTTTATTTGTACTTTGTTTTGTAATTTACTTTCCGAACTAATTTCCCAAATTTTATGTTTGTCAAACGTTTTTGAATGCTATTAATGAAATATTTTGGGGATAATGAATTGGCTTAAAAAGACATATACATCCTTCAATCGCTAGGCCTACCCTTGGCACAAAAGGGCCACATACCTGCTTAGGACCCAACATATGCTTGTGTGCTTTAACTGTTTATATGATTTATTGCTTTGAATGAGGACATTTTTTGCCCGTTCCTTTTCAAAAATTTCCCAAAAATCCCTACAACACCAAATACAAGTCACTACCAAAATGTCCGACCAAAATTTCTTGAGTCTTGAGTTTCTCAACTAGAAATAAAATCCTACTATCAAATCCTAAAGCATTACTCAATTATCTCAGGAAAGGTAAAATTGCTGCTAAGATGGAAAAAGGGAAGGGTATCGACATAGAGCTAACTGAGAAGGATTTGAGGATGAAATTACAGCGGCTTAGACGAGAGATCCAAGAAACCAGAGAAAGGAGAATAGAAGTGGAGTTTGCCACCGCAGTCGCACGAGCAGCATATGCGGCCCTAGATGCGGAATTGGCAGCAAAGATGACAAAATGTGATGTTATAAATAAAGAGATAGCTGATGTGCGTAAGGAACACGATGTCCTCAACAAAGATATAACTATGATGCTTCGTAAACTACTTGGAAAATACTCTTTCTTCAACCAAGAGGCCAACATCAGTGGTCCCGAAGGCCCCGAACCTGAAGTTACTGAAGAAGATACTGGGGAGGAAATTGTCTATAGGCCTCATCTTCAGGGACGATGGAAGGAATGGAATGAGAAAACCACCTTCGAAGCATATGAGTTTACCCCCCGTGATTAATGCGATAATCGGAAGATGAATGGCTTGGGTGGAGGCACATTTTATCTTTTAGGAGCTTTATTGTCTGTTTTTCACTTTTCTTGTAATCTTCAAGAAATGAATGAATAAAATTGAAACTTCCTTTGTATTCGAACTACGTAGGGCCTGAATTCTCTTTGGGAGATACGTCGGCAGCCTTTCAAGGCCCGGCCCTTATCTTTTTAAAATTTTCTTTTCCCCTTCATTCTATAAGGAAACCTTGAGTTCAGATCAACAAATGCCCAGAGATGCAACAATAAGACCTTAGCTCAACGCAATTTAACCTTTTTAAGTCACCAACCTCAACATAAAAACGAGCAAATTCCTGCTTGTTCAAAAGTCAGTCCCCATTATTCGTGGGTTAGCACGTTCTCAAACAAAGCAACTTTTATGTGTTTATCTACTTTCTATGTGATATTTTGCATTATTTGTGCTGAATCAAAACTAACAAATTTGTCTTTGAGTTGTTTTTCTCAACAGGTAGTTAGAACTGGTTTGTGTCGATAAGCTGGCTGATCATCCTTATTTCACTAGATCTAAAGGTCCTACAGATTCATTCCCCAATCAAAGTTCACAAAAGGGAAAAGCAGCAATGGGTGATAACAACGAAGAAACCAGCCTTATTGATGTCGTGGTGGCTCAGCCCGCCCTTGCTGATCAGAATGTACTGATCCTGCAGCTGATGCAACAAATTGCTGAGATGAGGGTCGAGATGCAGATAAAACACGATTTGCCTCCTTCGATTTTTGCTGTCAACGCTTAACCAGACGGAAGACCTCCAGCTCAAATTCCCCCTCCTAACGTGGAACAAGCTCAGAACCCGCCTTCAAGTCCTGCTCGTAATCCCTCCATCATTGACCTTACCACCCAAAACCCCCATTACGCCTCAGCCTCTTATCAAACACCACCCCCTCCTCAAAATACCAACCTCCAAGCAACACTCCCTCCCACCAATGCAAACCACCAAATTGGCCTACCCCCTTATAGCCAAAACACTAATAACCCACGCACTTCCCTCCTTCACCAAAACCAGTACACCAACCCCCAGACATTCCCCCAAAACTATCACGCCCCTTTAAATAGCTAGAGTCCCTCTATTGCTCCACCATTACCACAAAAAGCCACTTTTCAAATACCGGTCCCCAATGAGCATGACGCCCATGGTTCGGAGCTCGACCACTATGAGGAGAGGGAGAGAGAGTGGACGTCAAAGGAAGAGACCACCAAGATAGATATGAATGAGGAAATTAGAAAAGCCATGAAGGAGTTGAACTGCATTCCTGAGGTCGCCGAGTTGAGTTATGAAGACCTGTGCATTCATCCGAATTTGAACCTCCCGGAAGGGTTCAAGGTGCCAAAATTCGACATCTTCGGAGGAACAGGGAACCCCTTAGCACACCTGAGGGCATACTGTGACCAACTTGTGGGAGTTGGGAGAGACGAGGCTTTGTTAATGCAGCTTTTTAGCCGAAGTCTGAGCGGAGAGGCTCTAGAATGGTTTACGTCTCATGAAACGAGACAGTGGTCTAGTTGGAACGCTCTGGCTAAGGACTTCATCGAACGATTCGCCTATAATGTGGAGATCGTTCCTGATCGTTACTCCTTGGAGAAGATGAAGCAGAAGCCGACCGAAAGTTACAGAGAATTCGCATACAGATGGCGAAAAGAGGCGGCTATAGTTAGACGTCTTATGTCAGAAAAGGAAATTGTCGAAGTGTTTGTGCGGGTGCAAGAGCCCGAATATTACGACAGAATCATGTTGCTCGTTGGAGAAAAATTTATCGAGATAGTCAAGGTAGGTGAGACTATCGAAGATGGATTGAGAACCGGGAAGATTGCCCGTGTTGCAGCCTCTCCCGGATCTTCGGGTTTGTTGAAGAAGAAAAAAGATGATGTGTCCTCTATCTCTTATGAGGGGAAGAAGACCCCAAGGAAATCCTCATCATACCAAGGTCGTTCTCGACCTTCACAGAGTTCATACCCAGCTTGATGCACAGGCTGATTACCATAATAATCCTCCCCCCAGTTATCCAAATACCCGTCCACCCATTTACCAAACTCCCCCTCCAATTTATCAAACACCACCTCATCACTATCGGAACGTCGCCCCCAACTGTGCCAATGTTCAAGCAAATTACCAAACTCCTCCCCCAATGTACCAAACCCCAGCTCCACTTTACCAAAATACCCCCTCGAAATACCAAGCTCCATAACCAAACTACCAAACCAACTCATATCCCAAATATCAAGCCCCCCGTCCGAACACTCTAAATTATCGTCAAATGCCTCCTCCTCAACAAGGCAATTACGATCCCCCCTTGTCCTAGATTTGAGAAGAAGCCCGCCAGAATTGTCACTCCGCTTATTGAAAGCCGAACAAAATTGTTTGAGCAATTAACCACCGCATGATATATTCATCCAGTGGGGCCCAAGCCGATTGATAGTAGCTCAAAGATTTACAGACCCGACCAGAGGTACGCGTATCACTCCAACAGTGTTGGACATGATACAGAGGACTGTATCAACATGAAACATAAAATCCAAGACCTGATCGATCAGAACGTGGTCTCTCTTCAGACGGTCGCGTCCAATGTCAACAGTAATCCTTTGCCAAATCATGGAGGTGTCATTATCAATATAATAGAGACAGATGACGATTGGTGCGTGACTAAGACAATAGTTCCTGTTGTTCCTGATGAACTAGAAAGGGTTGTAGCCTCGTTGAGCATTAGAGAGAAGAAAGAGTTTATGATTCTGACACCTGAAAAGGCTGTTGCCTTGGTGTCACGAGAAACTCTTGCTCGACCAAAGTTTGTGATTGAAACAGTTGTTACCCAAGGTATGACCAGATCTGGCAGGTGCTACACACCGAAAGAGTTGGCTCAAGGAGGGCAGAAGAAGGACCAAGCAAAAAGGCCAATCAATGAAGCCGAAGCTGAGGAGTTTTGGAGAAAAATGCAACCGAAAGATTATTCGATTGTGAAGCATCTAAAGAAGACGCCGGCTCAGATTTCTGTGTGGGCTTTATTGATGAGTTCGCAGTTGCATAGACAGGCTTTGATGACAGCTTTGGATGACACTTATGTGCCTATGGGTACTAACAACGACAATCTAGTAGCCATGATAAACCAGGTCATTCGGGGACATCGAATCAGCTTTTGTGATGAAGAGTTGCCCTTAGAATGAAGGATGCACAACAAAGCTCTGCATGTCACCATCAAATGTCGGGACAAAGTTATAAATCGTGTTTTGGTCGACGATGAGTCCGGTCTCAACATCTGCCCGCTTTCGACTCTCAAGCAGCTGAAATTCGACTTGGGAAAGGTTCAACAAAACCAGGTCAATGTGAGAGCTTTCGATGGAGTGTAGAGAGACACGATAGGGGCAGTAAATTTGGATATCCAGATGGGACCTGCAGAATGCAATATGGAGTTTCAGGTGTTGGACATCAATACTAGCTACAACTTGCTTCTTGGAAGACCGTTTATCCACATGGCTGGGGCTGTGCCTTCTACCCTTCACCAACTGATGAAATTTGTTTGGAAGGACCAGGAATTGGTCATTCATGGTGGGGGGAGTCATTCCGATTGGTATGCGCCGATCGTTCACGAGGTTTCCCGAGGTTGTGATTTCTACACGGTGGAGCTGGTAAATGCCATCGATGATGATTTGGCTCCGCAGCCTCATATGCCTTCTGTGTACAAGATGATTGCTACTGTCATGTTCCAGAATGGTTTCGAACCAGGTTTTGGATTGGGGAAGCATTTCCAAGGAATCGTCGAGTCTATCCAAATTCCCGCCAAAGGAGCAAAGTTTGGTTTGGGTTATGTCCCAACAGATGACGAAGCGGAGATGAAGAACAAGAGGGTTGATCAAGCGTTGGCTAGGCCAATTCCTCATCTGTACCAGTCATTCTCGGTGCAAGAACACGTCAACAATGGTGGTCTCGGGGAAGGAATCTGGGGCCTATTTGAGGAGATTGATGCGGTCATCGAGGAAGAGGCTGGAACATCAGGCATCCGTGATGCAGAACCTGATGAGCAATTGCAGAATTGGACCTCCACACCACTCCTGATGTCCTGCTCATCTGGGTAGAAAGGACATGTGTTTTTGTTTATTTTTAAAATCGGTGGTAGTCCGAAAGAGGCCTGAGACCCACCCTTTATGCAATTGTTATTTGTTTGAAGCCTTTAAATTCCCTTGTGATGTTTATAAAGGCAAAATGGCTCTCGGTCATGGCCAAAGTTTGTGCTTGTCTTTCAATTTAAATGAAAAGTCTCTTTTATCGAAAATTTGTTTATTTATCTATTTATATTTTACTTTCCTAACTTTGTTCGTGTATGATTTCAGTAATATTAATTTAAAACCTGTCAATGTCATGTCATGAACCGAGTGAACGAAATGAAGCAGGTGATGACGAATGTGAGGAATACAAAGAAGAAAATAAGATACCCGAACATGTTGCTGATGAATTTCGACAATTCGAGAATCAACACAAGCCTAATTTAGAGGAAACCGAGACTGTGAATCTCGGAGATGAGGAATGTGTTAAAGAAGTAAGAATCAGTGTCCATCTGATTGAAGCTCAAAGAAAAGACCTGGTTCGTTTGCTCAGAGAGTACATTGATGTGTTTGCCTGGTCTTATAGAGATATGCCAAGATTAAGTACGAATATGGTGTCCCACAAGTTGCCAATCAATCCAGATTTCAGTCCAGTAAAACAAAAGACTCGGAAGTTTAAGCCTGAGTTGAGTTTAAAGATCAAAAAGGATATTACAAAGCAGATCGAGTCCCAAGTAGTGGAAGTGACGCAGTATCCGACTTGGTTAGCTAATGTTGTTCTAGTTGCCAAGAAAGACGGAAAAAATCAGAATTTGTGTTGACTACGGAGATCTCAACAAAGCTAGCCCGAAAGATAATTTTCCATTACCAAACATTCACATCCTCATTGATAACTGTGTTAAGCATGAGATGCAGTCGTTTGTGGATTGTTATGCGGGTTATCACCAGATCCTGATGGATGAAGAAGATGCAGAAAAGACAGATTTCATCACGCCCTAGGGTGTATATCATTATCGAGTGATGCCTTTTGGTCTAAAGAATGCTGGTGCTACTTACATGAGGGCTATGACGACCATCTTTCACGATATGATTCACAATGAGATCGAGGTGTATGTAGATGATGTCATAATCAAGTCCCGCGAGAGTTCGAATCACTTGACTTACTTAAGGAAATTCTTTGATCGCTTGCGTCGATACAATTTGAAGTTAAATCCCGCCAAATGTGCTTTTGGAGTGCCAGCTGGCAAGTTGTTGGGATTTATAGTTAGCAGGAGGGGAATTGAGCTTGATCCTTCCAAGATCAAGGCGATCCAAGAATTACCTCATCCGAAGACAAAAAAGGAGGTGATGAGTTTTCTATGAAGGTTGAACTACATCAGCCGGTTCATAGCTCAATCCACCGTGGTGTGTGAGCCCATCTTTAAGTTATTGAAAAAAGATGTCTCAACCAAGTGGACCGGAGAATGTTAAACTGCTTTTGATGCCATCAAGAACTATTTGTCCAATCCACCAGTGTTGGTCCCTCCACGAGAAGAGAGTCCATTATTGCTATATTTGTCGGTCTCGAATAACGCATTGGGATGCGTGCTTGGTCAACATGATGAGACTGGGAAGAAGGAGCGAGCCATTTATTACTTGAGTAAAAAGTTCACTCCATATGAGGCTCGTTACACTCTTTTAGAGAGAACATGTTGTGCTTTGACTTGGATCTCTCAACAGTTGAGACATTATTTGTTTTCTTATATCACGTACCTTATCTCCAGGATGGATCCGTAGAAGTATATTTTCCAGAAAGCAATGTCGACCGGAAAGTTGGCTAAATGGCAAATGCTTTTGAGTGAATTTGACATTGTTTATGTGACACAAAAGGCGATAAAATCACAAACCTTGGCTGATCATCTTGCGGAGAATCCAGTTGATGAAGAGTATGAACCGCTCAAGACTTATTTTCCCGATGAAGAAGTAGCATTGTGGGTGAAGATATTTCTGAAGTATATCCTGGTTGGAGAGTATTCTTTGATGGAGTGGCAAATCACCAAGGGAAAGGTATTGGAGCAGTCTTAGTGTCAGAATCCGGTCAGCATTATCCTATGGCGGCTAAACTCTGATTTAATTGCACAAACAACATGGCTGAATATGAAGCTTGCATCCTCGGTTTAAAGATGGCAATCGACATGAACGTTCATGAGCTTCTAGTTATCAGAGACTCAAACTTACTGATTCATCAAGTTCAAGGAGAATGGGCTGTGAAGAATCCAAAAATCACACCGTACGTGCAATATACATAGAAGTTGTGCAAGAGATTTCGCAAGATTGAGTTCAGACATACTCCCAGAAAACAGAATGAGTTGGCCGATTCTCTTGCCACCATTGCCTCAATGATCAAACATCCGGATACAAGTTATATTGATCCCTTGGATATAGAGGTAAAAGAGCAGCCTGTTCATTATTCACATGTTGAAGCGGAACCAGATGGTTTACCTTGGTATTTTGACATCAAGAAGTACTTGGAGACCGGAATTTATCCTGATAATGCAACGTTCAACCAGAAGAAGTCGATACACCGTATGGCCGTCAATTTCTTTGCAAGTGGGGAAATCCTTTATAGGAGGACTCCAGATTTGGGTCTTCTCAGGTGTGTTGATACTAGTGAAGCTGCAAAGCTTCTGGAATAGATACATGCGGGAGTTTGTGGTACTCACATGAATGAGCTCACTTTGGCCAGGAAGATCCTTTGAGCCGGTTACTTTTGGATGACTATGGAACATGACTGTTGCAAGTTTGTGCAAAAATGTCATAAATGTCAAGTGCATGGAGATTTGATTCGGGTGCCGCCTCATGAACTCAATGCTATGAGTTCACCTTGGCCGTTTGTAGCTTGGGGCATGGATGTCATTGGTCCAATAGAGCCAGCCGCCTCTAACGGACACAGATTCATTTTGGTTGCTATTGACTACTTTACCAAGTGGGTGATAGCAGCTTCGTACAAGTCGGTAAACAAGAAAGTTGTAGCTGATTTTGTTCACAACAATTTGATATGTAGGTTTGGAGTGCCAAAATCCATCATTACTGATAATGGAGCGAATCTCAACAATCACTTGATGAGAGAGATATGTGAACAATTCAAGATTACTCACCAGAACTCAACCGCTTATCGTCCCCAAATGAATGGAGCTGTAGAAGCAGCCAACAAGAACATAAATAAGATTTATCAGTAGTTTGGAACAACTTTGAATACTTCCCAGCAAGTAATCAAATAGACCTCGAAACATCAACTCTAAAGGCGTTCATTAAGCTTGACGTGACATGACACTTGACAGTGACTTTTTCCAAACATTACTTTTGAGAATCTATTTTCCTTAACAGCTTTTCATTCATGTTCTAATTATTTTTGCATAAAAATATTTTGTCTTATCTATCAAGATGCGGGAGATCGGAGAAATCAATCGAGATAGCAATACAAGGAGCAGACAACCGCCGAGATCGACACAGATCAGTTCATTTTAAACTAACAATTTTTCTGTGGATGCAGGAAATATTTTGTGTTGTTTATATCAAAGATTTTGGAACATGAATAACATTATTTCATTCAATTCCCAACAAAGCGAAGATGATAATGAATATTGCGACTATGTTCGGAGATGGAACAAACGAAAACCGCGAAGAGAGCAATATTATTATTTTCCAGCAACTAGAGATACCTGGGAGACATTTATCTGCATTATATTACCAGATATAATAATATTCTTACCCTGAAGGTTATTTATATTGTATTATCGAATGAGACGATACCACTACGCGGAGAGTCATGTATATTGTATTGTCAAATAAGATGATACCACTACTCCGAGGGTCATTTTTATTTATATTGTTGGTTGAGACAATACCGCCATCCAAAAGATACCCAGAAGATCATCTATGTCGCTCGGTGAAGCATTATCTTTGTTCGATATCAAGGAGGCATCATCAAAAGAGTCACGTATTGCGAGAGAAAGAAGTCATGCATCACGGAGAAAGATTCATACATTGCAAGACAAGATTCATGCATCGCGAGAAGAGATTCATGCATTGCGGAAAAAAGATTCATACATCGCAGAAAAAAGTCATGCATCGCTGGAAAGAGATTTATGCATAGCAAGAAGAAGAAATCATGCATAGCAAGAAGAAGAAACCATGCATAGTAAGATAAGGTCATGCATCGCGAGAAAGTGATTCATGCGTAGCAAGAAGAAGAAACCATGCATTGCAAGAGAAGATTCATGCATCGCGGAAAAAGATTCATGCATCGCAAGAGAAGATTCATGCATTGCAAGAGAAAATTCATGTATCGCGAGAAAATAGATTCATGCATTACAAGAGAAGATCCATGCATTGCCAGAGAAAATTCATGCATCGCAAGAGAAAGAGCCCACGGAGGAAAGAGCCCTATGTTGGGAAAGATGATCATATTTTTGTTAGGGTTAGGATTTGTTGATACTTCAAGTAAATTAATAGGCCATTAGTGATTGAGTGTTGTTTGTATTGCTTATTTTAGACCAAGAACAAGCTGAGACATTTCGCAAGGGGAAAGCTCGGGTTACTTAGAGTTTCCACGAGACTTGATTCAAGGTAGGTGATGGTTATATACTTCTGGTTTATGTATGTATGCATGTATACTGCTTTGTAGTATCATTTGCGCAATGCAGGTACAGATATATAGAAAATGACATCATGTAGCTAATTTTATGCAATGAACTTGTGATTTTCTAGTGATCTTGTTCTTTGTGCTATGTGATTGTTCATGACTAGTTGTGATTGTTGATTGATTCGGGTTGCACACTAGTACATGATATATGGTTGGATAAGATATCATGCCTGGTATGATTATATATGGTTGACTCAGATACCACGCCTAATATGACATTAACAATTTGGTTTGGGTTCCGTGAAAAGACCAAGTATGAGATTTTGATTCCATAAAAGGAACGTGCATTTGTATTTATAACCATGTAGGAAATATTTCATGCATTGGTTGATTCAAATATTTTTGTTTCATGACATGTGACTGAGAGTCTATATGTGGTTAATAGTTATTATTTTATTGTGCATTATCTTGTGTCAATATTTGTGGTAAACTGTTTACATTCATATCTTGAACTGACCAAAGTGATTCGTGTACAGATCTGCACTTATTTCCTTTCTTGTTGAGTGCAAAAAATCTTTCAGCGGCTGATTCGAGACCTCAGTCGAGAGACACCTAATCTGAATCCAAAGGTGAGCTACATTTTTCGAGCTGTCATGGATTCTTCTGTATTTCTTGTCCATATTTTCAGACATAAACTTTAGTATTTATTTCTATTATTAGTTTTGGGGTTGCATCCCATTTTGACTACTTAGAGTTTTGGTAATGATGACATTTAGATCTTGGGGGTTTATTTTCCTGATTTAGATGTTATGGCTATAAGTTAAGTTTATGGGTAATTAATTCTCTAGTCAACTAAACTATTTTGCCTTATTTATGATGAGATTGGTTTCTTTTAATTGGTATTGGATTAATTTGGGTTAGCCTTTGGTTTTCCCACCAGGTTGTTTAATGTAGGTGACCAC
>JAJOOR010014600.1:0-19309 GCA_036250505.1 Solanum acaule
ATTAGTTTCTACATACTAATTATTGTCTTTAGTTACTCATAAAAGCGGTCAAGATCCGAATCTATCGTTTTGAGTCGTTTTCTCAAGTAAAGGCGTTAAATTTCTTCCATAAATCTATACGTTGTTACTTGGATCTTTTCAAGGCCTTAGAACATCTAATCCTTGGAAATTCTTAGATCTTTCCTTCGAATTTCCCATATCTTTAGTTAGTTTTTTTTTGTTTCTTTTCTTTTGTGCTTCCGCATTCTAATATTCAATTCTCTAATTGTGATCTCCTTAACCTTGTTGTTATCACGTGGCTCAAAAGAACTATACAGTGACTGAACAGGAGCTTCTTGCGGTGGTTTTTGCATTCGAGAAATTTTGATCCTACTTACTTGGTACTAAGGTCATAGTGCATACTGACCATTCTGCATTGAGGTATTTGATGATTAAGAAAGATGTAAAACCGAGGTTGATTAGATGGGTGTTGTTGCTGCAAGAGTTTGACTTTGTGGTGAAAGATAGAAAGGGGACAGAAAATCAGGTTGCCGATCACTTGTCCAAATTGGAGGAAGAGGTTATGCTCAAGCTTGGTGATAGAGCTGAAATTAATGATGCTTTCCCAGATGAATAGGTATTGGCTACTTCTCATGATCTGATTCCTTGGTTCGCAAACTTTGCTAACTACTTGGCAAGTGATCTGGTGCCATCGGATTTGTCTTTTCACCAAAGGAAAAAGTTTATACATGATGTGAAGAAGTTCCTTTGGGATGAGCCTTATTTGTACCGTAGTTGTGCTGATGGGATAATTTGTCATTGTGTGCCTGAGGTTGAGATGTTGAGTACACTAGAGGTGTGCCACTCATCGCCTGTTGGTGGGCATCATCGTGGTATTCAGACTGCGCATAAAATTTTGCAGTATGGGTATTACTAGCCTACCATCCACCAAGATGCTCATGATTTCGCCAAGTCTTGTGACCGTTGCCAAAGAGAAGGAGGAATTTCAAAGAGGCAAGAGTTTCCTATGAATTCGATATTTGTGATAGAGTTGTTTGATGTATGGGGCATTGATTTTATGGGTCCATTTGTGAGCTCACATGGGATGAAGTATATTCTTGTTGTGGTTGATTATGTGTCAAAGTGGGTGGAAGCAATTGCGCTTTCCAACAATGAAGGTAAAAGTGTCACCGCATTCTTGAAAAAGAATATCTTCTCCAGATTTGGCACACCTAGGGCAATTATCAGTGATGAAGGTTCCCACTTATGTAATAAGTTGTTCAAGGCGCTACTTGAGAAATATGGCGTCTGCCACAATGTAGTCACTCCTTACCATCAGCAGTCTAGTGGGAAAGTTGAAGTGTCCAACAGAGAGATCAAGCTGATTTTGGCGAAGATTGTGAATGCTAATAGAATCGATTGGTCAAGGAAGCTTGATGATGCTCTATAGGCCTATCGCACCACATTCAAGACTCCCATAGGTATGTCCCCCTACCAACTTGTATATGGGAAGTCTTGCCATTTGTCGGTAGAGCTAGAGCATAAGGCTATGTGGGCGCTAAAGAAACTAAATTTGGATTGGGGCGCCGCATCGAATCATAGAATGAGTGACTTGAATGTGCTTGATGAGTTTCGCCTAAGAGCTTATGAAAGTTCAGCCTTGTACAAGGAGAAGATGAAGAAGTATCATGATCAAAGGATTGAAAAGCGAGAATTTGTTGTGGGTGATCTTGTGCTTCTATTCAACTTTAGGTTGCACTTGTTTCCAGGCAAGCTCAAGTCCAAGTGGACTGGGCCATTCATAGTCACACAAGTGCTCCCACATGGGGCGGTCGATCTCGAAAACAGCGAGGGAACAAGGTTTAAGGTAAACGGGCAAAGGATCAAGGTCTATCTGGGAAAAGTGGAGAATGCGCAAGAAGTAGTTGAGGCTTACTATCTTGATGAGATTTGAGTAATCAAGAGGCCTACGTTGTGCCGCAACGTTAAATCAAGCGTTGCTTGGGAGGCAACCCAAGATGTACAATCTAGCCAACTATAGGTTTTTCTTTTCGGTTTAGTAGTTTTCTTTGTTTATTTGCATTTATGTATTCCTTTAGATAGGTGCTTTATTTTTGTTTTAGTGTTGGCTAGATATAGCATAGGGTCCGTGTCTAAAACTTGTCTAGAAAATGTAAAAAGAAGGCCTAACGGTTGATACATGTGTAGGGACAAAAAGTAAAATCTGCAGAAAATGTTTGTTGTAGAGGTCTACGGACCCTATCGATGGTCCGTAGGTTAATCCACTGACCGTGAATGGTGTCGGTAGACCCCAAGTAAGTCCTATTATTTTTACTGATGGTGGAGAGATGATAGATCGGAGCTCTACTGATGGCATTCCCCATGTTGATCCAGTGGGATCCGGGAAACCGGACCCATCCGCTTGTTGAGTTCTTCGGCGCATTTGCGCCACATGTTTGCTTCACCTTCACCCTACTCTTTATTGCTTATTTTTGTGTGCTTTGAGGACAATAACACCTTATTTTGTTGGGGGTGGGGTAAATGAATTATGAGTGATAGGGTGAAGTTTGAGTAACCCAACTCATAGTCCTCTCTTGGGGTTTTCTTGCCTGTGTTCTTTTCCCCCAAGTGACTATTTTTTTTATTTTTGTTGAACCGGCATATGTTAGGATTGTATGTGTAGGAGCATGAGAAAGAATAAAGCATGATGGCATGAGCATGAAAAAAGAAAATGATACCCATCCAAAAAAAATAATATGTGCTAAAATCTATAGGCTAGAATGAGTTTAATGTGTTGGCTTTGAATGTGACATGATAAGAACCGATGTGACCCATGACTTAAGCTAAAAACTTGAACTGGGTAATCTGATAATGAAACAAGGTGCCAAGAGTGTGTGAGGATAGTTGAATGTTCAGACAGTTTTGTGCCAATCTAGAACTTGCCCCATTGGTCCTGCTAGGATAATCAAGGCTAGATGTTGGGAAGTGATCATAGGCCATTGTTCAAATTAGTCCACTTAATCCTAAAATGATCTAACCAAATGGTAGAGGTGTTCCCTTTTGATCCAAATATTTGAGCCTGAAATTGACCATTTCTTTTGATTCACCTAACTCACCTTCCCTTAAAATGTTGTCTTGGCCCCGGTCCCTCCCTGGACATGTGCACCTTGACTTAGGCCAAAAGCCTAAGTTGAGGGTGGCTAAGTCAAAAGTGACCTTGATCTTGGCCTTGGTCCGACATCGGACATTGTGCACCTCAACTAAGGCAAAATGCATAAGTTGAGGGTGTCTATGAAAGAGGAAACCTAATGAAAAAAAGGGTATGAAAAGAGTTTAGTGTTGAAAAGAGAAAAAGAAAGAAAGAGGATGTGACTTTGTGCGAAAAAGGCAAAAGAATGTGATAAGGGAAAGCGTGAAAAGAAATAAAGAAAAATAAAGTGAAAAAAAAGAAGAAAAAAACTATATAAACAAGTGTCACAAAGTCAAAAGTCGCATCCTTGGTTGAAAAGAGAAGGGATAGAAAAAAGGATGAAAAATTGCCAAGAGTAGGTCAAGGAAGAGGTAAAAAGCCAATGTAATGTCAAGTAGAGCAGAAAGTCACTAAAAAGTACCCAAATGTACCACACCTGACCCTGAGCCTATGTTACAAGCTAAGAAAGTCCTATACTGATTCTAGCAATTAGTTTGGAGAGTCTAAGCAGTGAAAATAAGGGTAAGCCTATGGTATTGACCACTAACTGTACTTGAAGTTACTTCCGAGCGTGAGTGTTGAATGAATCCTTGTACTCAAAATCATATTCATTGTGTGAAAAAGGATTTTGTTTGAAGTAAGGACACTAGTTACATTGTCGGAAAGTTGGTACCTTTGTGATTGTGAAAGAGTGTATATTGTGTGTCTATTGGTCGATCTTTGTCATGTTTTGATCTGCATGAGTTAGCTTGCTGAGTCTAAGAGAAACGATTTGCACTAGAAAAGAGAGCCAGGATAGAAAGCCATGTGATTGCTTGAGCTTGAATGTATGCTTCTACATAAGTGTCGTTCAGAGTCTTAGTATGTCGCTTGAGGACAAACAACAAATTTAAGTTGAGGGTGTTGATATACCATGAGTTTATGGTATTTTAAATACATTTCACTTAAGAGTTGTGTGTGTCTAGAGCCATTTTGTATTGGTATAAATATGTTTTTTATCATGATTGCAGGAAATAAGTTTGGATGTGGAAGTAGAAAGAAACAACTGAAGATTGTTGTAGAAAAGGGCACCTACGAACGTGACCTACGAACTGTAGGTCCAGTCACGGTCCGTAGGTAGTAGGCGTAGATGGGCAGGCATGGCTTGAAGGAAAAATCAGGGAACTCTTGACTAAGTGTGGAACCACGACTACAAACGACGGACCGTAGGTCGACCTACGGGCCGTCTTGCAGCTCCGTCAAATTATTCAGAGAAGGGGATTCCAGTACCTGATTTCAAAAGTCTAAGTATGAAACTACGAAAGAGGATCCACGGACCGTGGATTGATTCACGACCCGTAGTGATGATCCGTCAAATGTCACTAAGAGGGGGAGAGTTTGAGATGTGGAAAATTGCCTAAGTACCAAACCACTGAAGGGACCTACATACCGTAGGTCAGTCCACGGTCCGTAGGTCAGTGTCGTAGATCCAAACCGCATCCATAAACTTTATTTCCTTATTTCGTTTCCTTTTTATTTGAGACATGTTTTTCTACATATAGGGCATGTAAACCTCATTTTTGGGGGTTAGACCTTATTACTTTTGTTCTGGTTTTTGGCTCTGGAGATAAACTTGCAATTTTAGCAATTCTTGATTTCCTAAGTTCGTTTTGAAGATTTTGACTTTGAAATTCAAGTTGAGATTCTAGGTTTCTTCTACTTATTACGTAAGTTCATGATTTCTTCATCTAAAACTATGAATTGTGTTCTTGCTACTATGGGTAACTAAATCCACAACTAGGATTGTGGGAACCATGAACGATTAACAAAGTATGAATAGTAACTAAGTAATTCTTGAATAGTGTTGTTGCATGCATTTATAATTCTTTCGTTTAAAAGTCTTTTTACGGTGGCCAACGTTAGAACTTGCCTTGTTGCTACTTGCCGGACCAAGGAGGTAGTTAATAAGAAAAGAATTATCAACATAGATTTAGTGTGATACTATCTAATAGTCTAATGTCAATTGGTGTGAGGGTGAAAACTAAGCCAGACATTAATGTGATGTCTATTATGAGGTAAAGGTAAGGGTTAGTAAATTATACACACATAGCCAAACCAAGGTGCGGGGTAAAATTCTCTAGTTGTCAGACCAAGGAATTACAGATACATAATTTATCACTTTGCATGTAATTCACTAGGAAAGGATTACTATTACTAGGATTATCGCATTATGAGAATATGGGGAACACGTACACCCTAATTTCTCTTTCTCATTGATAACAACAAAGTTTGAATCTTTCTCACTTGTTCTCTAAACAACAATCAATTATTTGTTTCACAACCCCCCCCCCCCACTTACT
The DNA here is from genome assembly GCA_036250505.1 of Solanum acaule. Lineage (NCBI taxonomy): Eukaryota > Viridiplantae > Streptophyta > Magnoliopsida > Solanales > Solanaceae > Solanum > Solanum acaule. The sequence goes on from JAJOOR010014600.1 coordinate 5,509, forward strand.
TGTCTCGGAAATACGTTGACTAAACGAATATAGTCGTAGGTTAAGTTTATGTCTAAACCATATTCCTCGTGGGATCGATCCCAACTTCCAAGTTAGGTTCTTTACTTGATAACGATGACAGCCAATTAGGCCATCAAGCTGATATCAGAAACCTCAACAATGTCAATGATCCTCATGCTAATGACCCTCATCTCATGGGTGGTATTGGTGCCATTCGCTTGCCTCCGGCCGAAGGAAATGTGATGGTCCACATCACGAGTACTATGTTGCAACTCTTGCAACTAAAAGGGCTTTTTAGTGGTTTAGCTTATGAGGATCCCCATGAGCACATTAGAAACTTCGTGGATGTATGTAGATCATTCTCCTTCAAGAATATCTCCCAAGAATCGGTATGGTTGAGCTTGTTCCCATTTTCTTTAATGGGAGAAGTGTGCAAGTGGATGGCTGAATTGCCACATGAATCAATCACTTTGTGGGAGGAGTTGGTTACAGCATTTCAAGTGCGATTTTTTCCTTCTACGAAGATGATGACTCTTAGGGACAACATTCAGAGCTTCAAGCGTCTAGAAGGCAAGAGAAATTCATGAAACTTCGCTGCGATTCAAAATGTTAGTGCTTCAATGCCCAACCCATGGCTTGCTTGATAACGTGTTGCTGCAGTATTTTTACTGGAGTCTTGACTCGGTAAATAAGGGTGTTGCTGACCAACTTTCTCCGAGAGGTTTGATGCAGCAACTTTATGTGATAGCTGCTCAGCTATTGGATGGCATGACTATCATAAACAGGGAGTGGTATACCCATGAAGATCAGGTCTCCCCTCTCACGTTTAAACTAACCAAAGAGCGGATGGAGAAAGACTAAGAGAGGGACCAAAACCTGACAAAGATCATGACACAACTTGACATTTTATCTAAAAATGTCATGGGAGCTGGTGCTCGAAGTGTCAATAACGTGGGTGTCGGGTGTGCTAATTCGGATGAGTCCAAGTTTGAGGCCTTGTATAATGAAAAGGTGAATTTCCTAGCCAACCAAGGCGGTGGTTATCATTCAAACTACCCGAGGCAGGGTGGTAACCAAGGTTGGAATAGGGATGAAGGTTGGAAAGATCAAGATCGTGAATGGAGGGACTATAATCCAAATTGGAAGGATAGGGAAAATGATAGGTATGTGCCTCTCCGTGAGCGCCAAAAACCAAAGGATTCGGAAGGTGGTCAGTCTGAGGATATGTTTTCTCGTATCCTCGACAAAGTTGAGGGGTCGGACAAGATCTTGAAAGAGATGAAAGAAGACGTGTCGACCCTTAGCTAGACTGTCGCCTCCCATTCAGTGTCGATCAAGCAGTTGGAGACCCAAATGGGTCATATCTCGTCTCATCTAAACCCGAGACAGCAAGGGGGGTTGCTTAGTGACACTATGGTCAACCCCAAGAATGAGGTTTGAAGGTGGACTTGTGTCGTGCCACGATGTTAACTAAGGCGCTGCTTGGGAGGCAACCCAAGTTTTATTTTCTTTCTTTTTAAGTTTGCAATAATGGTGTGTTGAATGTGCTAGACAAAGTGTGGAAAGTGAGTGAAAAGTGCAAATAAGCGAGCCAAAGGTCCAGTCAGCGCATCGCCGAAGAGGTCGGCGACCCCAACCCAGATCGTCATTGGACTCAAGACAATTTTACATTGGATCTGTAAAACTTGGCGAGCCTAGGAAATTATTAGCGAGTCACCGACCAGGTCGGCGACCGCGATCTATACCGCCGTTTGGACCCCCACATCAACTGAGAGTCCTGTAAAACTCGGCGAGGTAAGTGACCACTCGGCATGTCGCTGAGTGGTTCGGCGAAGACGACTAATGTCGCTGAATGGGCGAGAACAAGACGAATTTTATAAGGCCAAAGGTTTAAACTTCCAACTCTTCATTTTCCCTCACTTTCAATCTTCACAAGCTCACACCAACACCTTAGTTTATATAGTTTTGCATTTCTGGAAGTATTTTAGTCGTTGATTTGTGCTCGAATTGGGATTACTTTGCCGCCTAGCACTTCAGTCTTTATTTAATCAGCATCAAAGGTTGGTTTTCTGAACCCCAAGTTTATTTTTAGAATTTTGTACTCATTTGCAATGATCTTATCGTGTTGTCGTGTGCTGGGCCTCTCTGATAGGATTAGAATGTTTGAATACCTATTTTAATTTGATAATTTTGCCCGTATTGTTTTGATTGTTGAAATACTTGTGCTTTGAAATGATTTAAATTTTGTGGGGTTGTGCTTGCATATTGTTTTATTTGGTTGGGTGAAGTTTGAGTAGCCCGTATTTGTGCCAAATAACGTAATTTGCCCAATGATAGAGCAGGTGACGTCCTTCTTAAGGGCAAAAGTCATCAATTGGCCAAATTTGGCAAAATCGAGAGAAGTCTGAGTATATCGAGGTGACGGGTGTTATGGGTCTTGCTTTAATTTAGCTAGTGCATGCTTTGATTTGTGTTTTAGGGTTGCAGGGTTGAATTTGAGATGATGGGTTGAAAGTAGGCACGTTGGGTCGTTTGGCGAGCTGGGTCGAGCTCACCGAACCACTCGGCGGTTCACCAAAGTGCCCCATCTCGCCTTTAATTTCATGCTTAATGTGTTGTTGGACTCTGTAACTTTCGGCGAGAAGCCTGAGGTCGCTGAAGGCACTCGACAACTCACCGAAAGACTTCTTGATCACTTTTTGTCTGCACCCCTGAACCCTTTTTGCACTGTAACTTTCGGCGGGCTAGCCCTTGCTCGCCGAAAGCTGTCGGTGATTCGCCAAAAAGCCCTTCCTATCGCCGACTTGCTAAAATTTTAGAGCCAATCCTTTCGGCGAGCCCGACCTAGCTCGCCAAAGAGATTCGGCGACCTGCCGACTGGTTCGGCGACCTGTCGACTGGTTCGGCGAGTCTATCTGCAACTATTTTTCTGTGCTTTTGTTTGAAGGTTTTCTAACTTTTTACTGATTTTTTGCAAATATGGTAAAGACAAATATAGACATGCCACCCTGAAAAAGAGTACGGGGTATCATTATCAACGAAGGGGGATCAAATCCTCCAAAAAGAGGAAGGCAAGAGCCTCCAACTGGAGGTCTGAGCAGGGGCAAGAGGCCCATTCCTAAAAGGGAGACTACTCCCCGAGACCCTTCTATTCCTTCATGGACCCGGGGATTATATACAGTTGTGCAAGCCTTTTTGGCACACACCTGTGGCAGCCCCTAGTGGACCTACTACTTCTGTTGATGTGACTCCGGGCACTGATGCCCAAGATCAGAGTGATGCACCGGGCACTAATGCCCCGACATATGAAGCGACTGTTTAGAAAGGATTCCCATTTACCTCCCTCTCTGTCTTGTTTTATTTGACCTTTGGATATTTTCTTGCATTTGAGGACAAATGTTTTATTTGTGGTGGGGTGAGGCCCGCCTTTTGTGATTTTTTGATTCTCTAGGTTTGTTTATATATTGGGTTTTGAGCCATAATTGTGTTTTTACACTGCTTTTGTGGATGGTTGAGCTTGTGACTCCTTGTTTTAAATGTAAATGATTTTTTACCCTTCCGAAAAAGAAAAAAAACAATTTTTGCCACCTCTTGTTTGTGTTGAATGTGGTTGTTCTTTTGCAAATTTGAGTATCGGTTTTGATCAATACCGATGACTTGAATAGTACTCATAATCAAACAAAAATGAATGTGCGGCTACAATGAGGCCAAATGAAGTTGCATAGTCAATATGTGAACTCTTTGCATCTCGTTGTGACTAGCCAAGTATCGAATTGAGTCTCTTGTTATGAACATTGCACACTAGAAAAAGTGTGGAGTCTTGTTTGACTTTGGTGTCAATACCTTGTGTGATGATCTTACCGTGAACCATGTGTAATGACACCTAGAATTTCCCCCATTGGTTCGGTTGACTAAGTGATGCAATCTCTTGATATAATATTAGGCAACTTTAAAGAGTGTGAAACAATTTGACATTATACCTATTTTGTGGCGTACCTTGTGAGTGTGTGAACTCCTTTTGAGAACCCTTTGAGCCTTGACCTTTTTCTTGGAAGAAACTTGATGAAAACATAACCTTTCTTGATCTAATACCCATAATCCTCATGATTTGTGGTTTGTTTGAATAGCCAACTTAGGCCAAAAGCTTAAGTTGGGGGTGTGGTGAAAAGAGAAGGTAAATCAAGAAGTGCAAGAAAGATCCCTTTGACCCATGGTTTTGAGAAAAATGGAACCCCTCCATATAAAAAAAATGATGAAAAAGAAGAAAAGAATGAAAAAGAAAAAGTTGCGGGATAAAGTTATGAAAATGCAAAAATAAATTTGGGGTTTCCAACAGTCCATGGAAAGTGAAAAATGGGATGACTTGTAAGCACGAATTAAAAATGATGAAGAAGAGGAAAGGAAGTGTTGTTTACACCACATTTCATGAGGACTATAGCCATTGAGCCTAAATGATTATACCTTTGCACTGAGCCCCGTTACAAGCCTTGAAAAGACCTTTTTTATCTTAAGTGAGCTGAAACAAATATTGGTTGGAAAATATGGGCAAACTTATGGGTGAAATCATACATTGTGTTCATCTTTGTGAGTGTGAGCGTTGCATTTGGTTCCGGAACTTTAAATTGTTGAACCATTGTGTGCGAATATGGAATCATTCTTTGTGTGAGGGCATTTGAGTACCTTTGTTAAGCTTGAACTTGCATTTGAAGCAAGTATTGTGAGCTTGAGATTCTTTGATATTAGTGAATCACAACCTAACTCTTTGAGTGCACAATTGATCTGTGCATGAGTAAGTTGAGTCTTTTTGTGTGCATTCATGATTGAATCTTGTGTAGCACTGTTTGAGACATCCTTTTTGAATTGTTGAACTTGAGTTTTACTTAAGGACAAGCAAAATTTTAAGTTGGGGGTGTTGATGAGTCCACGATTTGGACTCGTTTAGGACTTTATTTGAATAGATTTAGTGTCCTCAAATACATATTTTGTACCAATAACTGATGTAAATCATTGAATTTCAGGTATTTGGATTGAGGAACAAAGCATGGACACTATTGAGCAAAAAGGAACAAGGAAGCTGAAAGTATGAAGGAAAGAAGGCCTGAGGATCGCCTATCCCATTAGGCGAGTCGCCGAACAGCCAGGGTCTCGCCTAATGTTCCAGAGTGCCAAGTCCTCAAGGAGAAAATCTAGTCGGCAAGAGAAAGGAGCAGTCGGCGAGTCGACGAACGGTTCCGCGATGCAGTGTCATATCGCTCAAAGTTACAGAACCTGAAGATACTAAAGGCAAAAGCAAAACGGTGATGAAAATTACCAAAGGGCGGATCGCCAATTGGATCGGCGATCACGACTAACTGCGCCGACTGAACCTCCGCAACACACTTTTTGACAACTATAAATACTTGTTTAAATTTTTAGCTTAGTATCAGATCTTTTATTGAAACATATTATTTTTTTGTTTTGAAGTTTGAGAGCTTAGAACTGAGTTTAGAGACAATATTTCCTTAGCTTTGAAGATTTGAAGATTTCCATTTCTAAGAAATTTGAAGTGGGTGTTGAAGATTCTTCATCTTAGACCTTTGTAAAGACTATATCAATCGTACCCAGTTGATGGAAATACAACTTGGTAACGATTTTTACCTTTTTACTATGTCTAGCTAAAACCCCAATTTTGGGGTGTGATTATGGGTTGATTTAACTGTTAGATATTGTTAATTGATAGTTTATTTGTTGTTTAAAAGTGATTTCGTTCAGTAATTGTGGTTGAATTTAATGGGTTGTAGTTGCAAAGACAATCTTAACTTCGTGTTTTCGGCTTGCTCGAGGGAGAGGTTTTAAATCCAAAATTACTGAACGATGGTCTGTGGGTATTGGGTTGTCATAGGTTAAGCTCGAGAGAGTGAATCTTAAACCCTTTTTCCACACATTCAGCTCGAGAGAGTGAATGGACTAAAGCGAAGGTTGTGCTTCATTGCTGCTTATTGGTGTTCGAGAGAAACCAATTTGATTCGGGGTAAATTGTTCGAGAGAAAGTTTACCCCCACTAAAGTCTAGCTTATTTACCAATTTACAGTTGTTTACTATTAATTGCAATTACCCGGTTGTTTACCTTAGCCCATAATCCTATCACACCTCGAGAATCCCATCTCTATATTCATATTTTTGTACTATTTATTGTTTTAGCTGATAATACAAACAAAACCCCCTTGATATTTGACACTTGTGTCACCCCAAACTTGAACTATGCTCTTATTCGTAATGTTTTTAGTTATGATTGACTTGAACATATTCTTACTTGCCTATTGATTATCAATTACAAACCACTCCCTTGGGACTCGACCCCAACTCACTTAGTTGGGTTATATTACTACTCACGATCGTTGGCATATAGTATTGGATGAAGTGTCCTGATACGTGAAATCAGGCAACTACTAATTAGTAGAGAAATGATATTGATAGATCATGACGGTGGCGAATGATGATGGTGGTAGTGATGTATAATGTTGACTATTAGTGGTGGTAATTATCGATAGTGATTAGTGGATGTAATAATGGTTGATAGTTATGATTGCAAATGATAGCTAATGGTGATGATGATTGACTTTGGTGATGCCGGTAGTGATGGTTATGATTGGGCTGAGGATGGTGGTTGTGCATGGATGGTAGGTGGTGGTGACTGATGGTGGTGGTTTTTTTGGATGATATTGGTGGGTGAAAATAGATGGAGTAGCCGTGAATTGTCATCTTTATAGCAATTATTAATTAAACATCTTAGTGATATTAAGACTTTGTTATAGATCTTAATTACTCATACTGTAAAATAATAAAAACAAACACATTTAATGATTAAGATTCAGAAATAAATGGCTAAGATACATATTTGAATGATTAAGATTCATATCTTAAAAACAAACAAACTTAATGACTAAATCATTGAGATATGTATTATTAAGATTAAAACCTTCATTGAGTGCAAGCAAATGAAGCCTAAAAAAGTAGGAGTATAAGGAAATAATAGTGCCATTGATAAGGAAAATTAGACACCGCGCGACTACCTACTAAATTTCTACCTTAATCATTGACTTTTATATCTTCCTTTCTAGGGTCATGTACTCAAAAGCTACAGGCGTGTCATGTCTTGTCTAATAACTTTTTTCCAATATTTATTTGGCTTACCTTTGCCCCGTTTCAGGCTAATTATAACCAACCTCTCACATCTTCTGATTGGGACATTTGGGCATCTCCTTTTCACACATCTGAACCACCTCAATCTCCCTTTCCATATATTGTCCACCACGTAGGTCACTCCCAAATATCTTTATTCCTAATCCTCCTGGTATTTTCACACATCCATCTTAACATTCTCATTTTTGCTACTTTCATCTTCTATACATGCGGGTTCTTGGTCATTCAACACTTCATCTTATACAATAAAGGTTGTCTAACAAACACTTTATAAAACTTACCTTTAAGTCGTAATGGCAAATTCTTATCACACAATACACAGATACGAGATTTCATTTAACCCTCTCTGCTCTAATACCATGTGTAACATCCTCTTCAACCTTGTTATTTTTTAGGTTATAAGCTGTCACGACCCAGACCGTCGTGATTGGCACCCACACTAACCCTCCTGTGGGAGAACCAGGACTACAACCCAAACTAAACAACTCAACCAAAAACTAAGGCATTTAAAGATATGGAAGCAGATTTAAATGACTATAAAAATGGAGTCACCATAAACTCCAAAGTTTTAACAAACAACTAACCAAACTAATGCGGAAGAACAACCCCTAGAACCTGAAAGTCATTGTACCAAAACTCTATTAACGACAAGTCTAAGAACAAAGAGAACAACCCCGAAACTAAACAAACACCTTAAACAAATAGTCTGAGTCCGAAAAAAATGGACTTAAACAAGAGAGATCCATGGCAGCCTGAAAGAACTAGCTCACCTTTGAATTTGGTCACGATCAATAGTCACTTAGCTAAGGTATATCAATAGCCGCCTGAAGATGCCCTGTAGTCAATAAAGAACAAGCAAATGCAGTATCAGTACACAATCACAGTGTACTGGTAGGATCACACGGCTATCCCAATAAGTGAAACACTGCAAGTAACCACAACATTATAAAACAGGCATATACCGAACATATACAATTAGTCATCTTTTCAGGATCAATGTAGCATCCCACGTTCTCAATAATACACATTGGTTATTAATTTAGAGCAACATACAGTCTTCCAATATCAATCATCATTAGATATGAATGTAATCATCACAAGTAGATACACAACACAATTCAATGGTCCTCTCACGGAACCCAATTCAATGGTCCTCTCATGGAACCCACACCCAAACTGTTAGCATACCGGAACGTGGTACCCAATCCAATGTTTATGCCAGAACGTGGCAATCAATACCATGTTTATGCCAAAATGTGGCAACCAATCCCATGTTTATGCCGGAACGTGGCAACCGATCCAAGTTAGTGTGTTGGAACGCAACACCCGATCCATTCAACAAACCATAATCACAATCACAATGTATATTCTCACAATCATACAACAAGAGGTGATTCATGGCATACAATTATTCAATATTCTCATTTACGATTAGGGTGATGAATAATGCAACATTCACATACATACATGCATTAAATCAGCAATTACAAACATATATCACACCAACATGAAATCACAACCATCACCTACCTCGAATCCAAGCTTGAATCCCCTAAGGCACTTGAATCTTCCATTTTCGGATTCTTCCCACTTGTTCATGGTCTAAGAACATACAATTAACGCAAGGATCAACAAACGGGGCCTAATTACCCGAATTATAATCAATAATATCAATCATAGGTCAAACCCTTGATCCTCATACCCAGATTAGGGTTTTTTCCACCATAAATCACAGATCAAAACCCTCCCCCATCAATAATTACCCAAGAAACTAAGTTCTACGGATCAAAAAAATGGATTCAGAGAGTAAAAACCTTACCTTTAGCCTCAAGAATGGTGGAAAACCGTTAAGAAAACACATGGGGCCGTTCTTTAGCTCTCAAAGTTGAAAAGTGCAGATTAAAACGTCTTTAGGGTTTATTTCCGATTTTAAGTCATGTTTGCCCAGCCATGGCGAGACTAATCCCGCTAAATGGCCCTGCCCTGGCGGGAATAATTCTGCCACAGTGGCTTGCACGGTACCAGTGAGCAAATTTAAGAATTCCAAACCCCCATTTCACAACACACATTCATCCCATGACCCTTAGGAAATACCCTTTCACGCTAAGATCAATTTTGGGAGTTCTACTCACCCGAATTTAATTCCGTAAAGTCGTATGGGTTCCTTAACGTCTTAGTTATCTACTCATGTGATCGAAATCATAATTAGATCTCTCATTTGTTACCAGATTTTCCTAGACCTTACTGACTCAGATTTCGTCCAAATCTGGACTAAGTTAGAAAATTTCAAGTTACTACCAAAAAGTTTTCTGACCCCAATTCTTTCTCCATTGGTTTTTCCCTAACGACGGAATCATGTCGTTACATAAGCCTAAGATATTTAAAATTTTCTCTTCTGAAGATGACCTGAGTATCAATCCCTATTTCTATATTTTCCCATGAATAATGTCACTAAACTTGCACTCTAAGTACTCAATCATATTTTTTCTCAATCTGAACCTTGTTGATTCAGCATCTGTCTTTAAACCTCTAGCTTATCGCCAACCCTTCCGAGTCTCATCAATCAAATACTATTTCATTTGCAAATAGAACACACCAACGAACGCCCCCTTCAATATTCCCCACCAGTACATCTTTCACCAAGGAAGATAAAAATGCACTAAGCATTAATCCGGCATGCAACCTCATCAATACTAAGAGGGACTCCGAGTCACCTCTTATCGTCCTCGCTTTTGTTTGAGCCTCATTTTACATGTATTTAATCGCCCTAATTTAAGTTACAAATATTTTCTTTAGACTCTAAACATCTATATAAAACTCTCTTTGAAATTTTTGTATTTATTTTCTAGGTCAATAAAAATCATATAAGTCTATCTTCCTCTTCCTATCAATCCACCAATCTACTCACAAGATGAATGGCTTCTCTAATTAAATGTCCCGACATAAATTCAAATTAGTTTTCGATAATAGACACACCCCTTTTCACCCTTACTCAAATTTTTCATCGTAAGACTTAATGCTTGATATTCCTATACTTGTTGCAATTCTGAATATCACCCTTTTTCTTTTAAAATGAAATCATTGTACTCTACCTATACTCTTCAGACATCTGATGTTGAACAACTTAGTCAGTCAGTCCATACTTACATGATACATCATTGACGTTCTACCAAAATTTCATTGAAATCTTGTTTGGCCCGATTGCGCTCCCCTCCTCATTTTACAAGTAATATCTTCAAACTTAATACCTCTACACCATCCAAAATCACGGCAACTCTCTGAATATCCTAAATCACCCAATACAATATGCATTTCCCCGTCTTCATTTAAGAGTTTATGGAAATATGACTATCATTTTTTTAATTAATGTGTGCCTCTCCCACAAATATTGTGTTATTTTCATCCTTAATTCACTTTACTTGATTTATCTCTCTTCTTCCTACCTTGGTGAGCCTATATAACCTCCAAATCAATACCCTAAGTGATCATTTCTCTATATGATCCGCCTCTTTCGAGTAATTCTTTATACAAACGCTCAAATGTTGTCATTTCGACCGTTGTAACTGCTAGTTTCCACTTCTTCTTTGCCGCCTTATAACTCTCTCTATTTGCTCTCTCCCCATCTTTGTTTTCTTCCAACTTCATATTTCGAGAATCCAACAAATATACCTTATTTGTTCTGTGGTGCAATTTGATGATGATGAAGTGTTGGAAAACTATATGCACAATGAAAGCATACCAAAATCATATTGCTTATATGAATAATAGACAACACATAGTTTATGCTAGAACACATACACTTTCTGAAATTTAATTCAAGATTTACCTCTTGAAGCGTGAGTAGATACCTTCAAGCGAATCCACAAGCTAGAACCTTCGAGTGAATCCATAAGCTAGTCCACAAACTAGACAGTCCTGCGGTCTTCTACAGTGATCCCAAGTTCACTTCCAAACTCTCTCAATACTTGGGTGGGCAAGTATCATATAGAAAACTTATTCTCTTTGAAGAGTTAGAAGATTCCCTATTTATAGAGATTTGTTCCTAGTCCAAGGAGGAGAGAAAACACACGATCTTTCCTTAGAATAGAAAAAGATGCATACTTCTCCCTTTCCTTTGAATAGAAAAAGACGCATACTTCTCCCTTTCCTTAGAATAGAAAAAGTCATGTACTTCTTCCTTTCCTTAGAATAGAAAAAGTCATGTACTTGTCCCTTTCCTTTGAATAGAGAAAGACACATACTTCTCCCTTTCCTTAGAATAGAAAAAGACACATACTTCTCCTTTTTTCCCTTAGAATAGATTCTGAGTTCTAGTTAAATATGGACATGGTAGGGACCACAAAATTAATTAATGAAGCTTCCTATTATTGAATAATTCCAATAATCAATTTGAGTTATTCTTACTATAATAATTACAAATCATTCCACTAGAAATTTGTAATTGCACTCCTCTATTTATATTTCGAAATTCCTCATTAAACATATATGTAATTCTCCATGTTAAGATTACAAATACTAATCAATAAATTAAATTACTACCGAATTTAATTCAATGATCAATTTCCTTTAGAGCACTACTTAACTTATTTCATGTATCGAATTCATAAATCTATTTGCAAGGTTTGACATGGTGAAAACTTATAAGCTTCTCAAAAAGGCATATCATCAATCTCTATATCGAGACATGAATTCTGTCAACTAACTTATTATTTCACCAATATATATTATCATCATCCAATTTACCAGGCATATTGACCCATCTTAGAATCTCATTTTTTAATAAATCAAAACGATAATTAACATATACAGATCATAATAGTTATATCAGGATTAATAATATAAGTAGATTTAATAGTTTAGAGAATATGCTTTTGTCAGTCAGTTTAAAGCTACTATCTCTACTCGGTCTCGTTCAATACATACAAAATGCACTAGCACAAGAAGTTGGAACTATACCATTCCCATAATCAAGATAAACTACATATAAACTTGTGCTACAATCATACCTATGACATGTCCAATTCTCATCTTAGATTGTGAACAAAAAATTTTTATACTTATAAGAATCGATGATTTAATCTTCTGTGTATAAGCTAAAACTACATACACTGAATCATCTACTATATAAGTAAACAGACACCATAAACAAATATATAATCTATTAAAAAATGAATAATAAGTATTTTATAATAAATATTATATCTAAACACATGGTTAATAGTATATATCCCAACATGAAATTGATACATCACAAATTGGCGTCGTTTATATTGTTGGACAAGTTATTAAGACCTTTTTCATATGGATATAAGTTATTATCAATTAGTTAAGAACTTAAGGTTCTTTTTATTGTTTATTATTTGGAAAAATGATATTGGTTTATTGACCTACAATTTGGCAGTATGCGTGAAATTCGTATTGCCGATCAAATGACATAAAAAAAAGTTACATAGCATTCTTCTCGCAAGATATAATACAAAAGATGGTTATTAAAATAATAATGAAATGTGTCAATTCTGAGACAGAGAATGTTGATTACTAAGGGAGATGAGATGTATTGAAATTGTTTTTTTCCTATTTTAGGAAGAAATAGAAGTTATTAATGAATTTATCTATAATGTCTTAGATATTGTTTAAGATTTGAAATTTGTGATGGATAAAAGACAATTCATGTTATACTTTTTGAAATTGTAAAATATTTATTAGGTTGAAATGTCAATATTTAATATAGAAAAATGTATATGTGGATCAACTATACAAAAATGTTATTGCCAAGTTTTCCTATGAAAAAAAGACATTATTAATTTTCATTGCGTCACTTCAAGAGGTCATATCACATATAGAGATGTAGATATTTATCCACAAAACTAAATGAGAAATTGAGGTAGGTGCAGTTTGGATATAATATTTTTTTCTTCTCTCTTTCGTTTAATTTTTTTCCTTTTGGGTGGGGATTCATTACATGTTAGAGATAGAAAAATAAAAAAAAATAAAAAAAGGAAAAGGAAGAAAAAGGTTGGATTATGCAATGAAAAGTAAAGAAAAAAGGAGTTTCATCAACCTTAAAAGATACTTTATTCACTTATAATATTTTTTCTTGATGGAGGGATCGAGGGTGTGTTTCGTAGGAGAGGAAAATGTTTTCATGTTTGGTTGGTGAGTAGAATTTTTAAAAAATATTTTTTAATGTTTGGTTGGTGAATGAAAAATATTTTCTAGAAAATATCTTTTATTTTTGGCTTGAGACTAGAAAATACCATTTAGGAAAATAATTTCTAATCCGAAAATCAACCCCAATAATTGATCTAGGACCCGACCCTGACACCCAAACTAGGACAAGACGTCGATGACCATTCCAAAATTCAAAATGAAAATTTTTAAAATTCAAAAAATAGCAACTTTTTTTTAAAAAATAAAAATAAAAATTGATAGGGTAGCCTCAGTGGGGTGTGGGCGTAAAAAAAGAAAAATTTTTTAGCGTTAAAATGATTTTTTTAAAAATTTAAAATAATTTTTTTTGACGGGGTGGCTTGGGTGGGGGGTCGGTCTGGGTGGGAGGGAGGCGTAAACATGGAATTTTTTTAATTTGAACTATTTTCCAAAATAATTTTTTTTTAAA
>JAJOOR010014602.1:0-17788 GCA_036250505.1 Solanum acaule
TTTTTTTATTAAATGTCTTCTTTGTAAAGAAAGTTTTAAATTCATTATGTTTTTGTGTCTATGCGATGAATGAATGCTAAGAGGCTTGTATTAGACCTCTTCGAGGTCGAGTACGCCGGTTGCGACTAGGGGGTGCTCCCGGGTCGTGACATAACTTTTAAAAAAAATATTAACTATTTAAAACATAAAATAAAAAAAATAAAAATATTAATTACATCGAAATAGATCATGAAATTTATTTTTTCTTTACAGTTTTTTTCCTCATATTTTAAAGTTTCTTCTATAGTTATTTTATTTTTCTGTATTAATTATATTTTAAATATTTTATTAAAATTTATATTTCCACAATTCTTTAATCATAGCGATGGATAGCTATTTAGTCTAATTTGAGTTTTTATTTACGCGAGGATTTATAAATTTTACAGTACATAAATTGCATAAGCCTTTTGTTTATGCTTATTAAATTAAAATGTGTTTATGCTTATTAGTTTTAAAGGGAGTATCTTTGCAAACTTTATATAAATGAATACATTAATGAAAAGGGAAAAAAATAGTTTTATAACTCCCCATTATCCATAAATTACTACACAGTTTTATAATCAATAAAAATAATAAAAATATGTGTTAATAACATTTTATTTTTTAGTATTTATTTCAAATTAAAATAAAATAAAATAAACATGAAATAAATAATTATGATTATTTTAAATAATTAAGTCAAATTAAAATATGTTTTAAGATTTTTTTTGATACATACCTCACCTTTAACCATATTATCATAAGTATGTAAATACTTTGTTTTATCAGTTGATCTTTTAACTGATAAAAAAATCATGAATTAAATATACAAATTACTAAAAAAGATTCATACACTTTTAGTTATTATTAACAATTGATATCTGTTTATGCTTATTAATTAATATTTGTTTATGTTTATTAATTAATATTTGTTTATGTTTATTAGTTTTAAAAGAAGTCCCTGTATAAATTTTATATAAATGAATACGTTAATGAAATATTTACATAAAAATAATTACTTCAAAATCTAAATATAGTATATGTAGATAAAGACAATTAGGGAACTCTTATTATGAAAAGTGTAAAACAATTTATTTGTTTTCTATTTCTATTTATGCATAATTTTTTTTGACAATATAATTTTTTCTTTCTTCTTTGGATGTGACTTTGTAGTGGTTGAGACAAAGTCACTATAATCAACTTCATACTTAGAATTAACTCTATCACTGAGATTTGATATATAGATATCGCAACTATTTAAGCATTAAAGTTTCTTATCAATAATTATTGCAAATCATTAGTTTTTGTTGATTTTTTTTCTTTTTTTATTGCTTATAGCTTTTAATGATTTAAAGTTTTTATTTGCAGGATGCTTGGTGTTTACTTCGTTGGATTTGGATCTTTATTTTTTATTTTAATATATTGTTAAAGTTATTATGTATACATATTTAATGTGAAGCATTTATTTGATAATATTATTTAAAAATAAATTAAATTTTAAAATTGTCAATAAATTAATATTTATAATTACATTTATCAATTAACCGCGCAACGCGCGGGAACGTATACTAGTATGTAATTAATCATTGAAAAAATTACAAAATTTTGACACATTTGATTCTTGAATTTAAACTGCACCACATAATTATACCACTGATTTCTTAAGATCTAAAAAGCTACACTTTAAATTAGAACCTAATAACTTAAAATAAATTTGAAGTTATTAGTTTTAAATTTTGGCTTTACCTCTATTTACAAGATACTTTATTCACTATATGAGTAATTATTATATTGAAAATATTAATTTTACAAGATGTGTTTAGATTTCTTATATAATTCCATCATTAGCAAAAGCAAAATTGCTTAATTGTTTTTTCTCATGCATGTAATGCAAGTTTGACTTTGTTAAGTTTGTTTGGTAGAAGAAACATAAGACAAAAGAAAATTCGGTTAAGAAGTAAAGAAATTCACAAATTAAATGTTAGAAATAAAGATTACCTTCTTATAGACACATGAGGGGGATCGTGGAGAAAAGTGTGTTAAGATATTGTCACAATCCAGATTATCTTGAGTGGCATCCACACTAAACTAACTCGGTGGGAGGACCAAAGACTAACTTGAAACAACCCAACAATATCAAAATAGCTCAAGTTCATCATTAACAAACGAAAAAATAGTTTAGAAATAAGAGGATTGAGTCCCCATCAACTCAATTCAATCGTCTAAACAATCAGTGCGAAAAATGACCCCTAAGACCTGAAAGTCACCATACCAAAACTCTAATACAAATTCAAATGGGAATGCAACCTCGAAAGCTAAATATAAATCTAATAATAATGTCTTTGTCTGAAAAGATGGACAAGCAAATAAGAAGAACCCACGGTAACTCGAAAGATGTAGCTCACCCTATTTAGCATTTTCATTTTTGCACGGTTTAATTTGTTTCCTTACGCTTCCTAGAAATGAGTTTGTATCTTCAAATAAAGCTTAAATTGATGAGCAATGAAATTTCAAGTTATTATCATGTTCAATGAGAGTCTTTTTCCTTGACATTTTTGTGAATTAGATTTTGTATATATGGTGGTAAGGACTTAAGGTTTGTGTACATTTTATCTCCCCGCACTTTACTTTGTAGGATTTCACTAGATATGTTATTGTTATTGTAGATTCAATATGACAAATTTTTATTTTATAATATTCATGATTTTATGAACTTTATTTATTCACGTAGGTGGTTTTAAAAGTGGTAAACTCCTAACTATAAATTTAAATTACAAAAATTTCAACAAAAGAATAACCATTTTTAACCTTTAAGCTATTCACTGCACTAATACCATTTTTGTACAAAAATATAAATACTTATTCTAAAAAAGTTTTAAAAAACTAAACTTAAAAGAAGAGACAAATTAACATGGGACTCACTCACATTAACAAAGAAAAATAAGTTTCTATAAGAATTTTCAAATAATAAACCATTGATGCATACGTCAAAAAATCTTTGTATTTGTAAATACCATATAGATGTATGGTATTAGCAACGTTTGCAATATGCAAAATTTTGGGTATAGAACAATATTTAAATGTATTTATTAAATTAGGTAAGTTATATACTCCCCATTCATTTTACCTGGAGTTTTGGACTAAAATCATCCCTCAAGCTTAATCCAAACTTAGAGGACATCCTTATGATATAATTATGAACAAAAAAATATCATTTATTCATTAAATTTCATTTTTATGTACCATTTAAGCACAAAATACCTTTTTCATGATTTTTTATATTTATTTATGTTCTTCAACTTAGTTTCTTATTTTAAAAATCGTCGTGTGTCTGTTAATTTTCATAAGAAATATTAAAAATTAACGAACAAATATTAATTTTTTTGACAAAATAATTTTTTCTGAGAGTTTTTCTATATTTTTGTGTGAAAAATAACATCCGAAGTCGTGTTGCTTTTCTTTCTTATAAAATCACTGACAGTCCAACGAAGTCTATCAAGTTTTAGTATTTTTGTTAGTAGTGTTATTAGCAATGAACAAGAGATTCTTTTCTTTTACTCATTTGAAGATGAGTTTTTTTTATTCATATTTAGATAAATTAAAAATTACAAAGTGAGTATTTGCATTAAATTCAGATAGTCGGGATGATATAAAAAATATAAATATGTGATGTTATTTAATTTAATTGAATGTTTAAGAAAGAAAATCAAAACATTTTCATTGATTTTTTTTCATGCAAAAATATAGAGAAAATCTCAAAAAAATATATATTATTATTCCAAAAAATAAATTGATGTTCGTTCGTTAATTTTTATTTTTATTTTACAACAATTAACGGACGCACATCGATTTTTAAAATAAGAAACTTCAATTGAAGAACATAAATAAAAATAAAGAAATCATAAAAATTAGTATTTCGTGTTTAAATGGTACATAAAAATGGAGTCTAAGAGTTAAAATAGAACTAGGCCAAAATGGAGTGCCAAAATGAAAAATGAGGACAAGTTTGAGAGGTTATGTATGTGTTTTGCCCTAACGGAAGGATGTTTATTGCAAAGTTTGGGATAGTTAAAGGATGTTTCTTGTTCATAATAATACCATAAGGATATTATCTAAATTTGAATTATACTTGAGGGATGATTTTAGCCCAAAACTCTTTTACCTGTCACATTTTGTTTTGCACACTCCTTAAGGGGAAAAAAAACATTAACTAGAGACATTAATTAGACTAAATTATCCTTAAACAATCCAAGAAAGCAAGGAAATGCACTGGACTAGTAGATGTTAGTTGTGAGTAGATTACAATGGATATAGAAGACTATATGTTGTTTGTTTGGTGAGGCCAATTTCTGCTAACCTAGTAGCTTGGCTAGGATTTGGTGCTCTTTATTTGTACAGAATTATTTTAATGTTGGTATGGTAATAATCACATGAGATTACCAAAAAAAAAATTGGCTAAAATTTCAATCATATATATGTGTCTTAACGTAAAAAAAAAAAAAAGACGTACATTCTTTCGTTGGAAAGCTATCTAATATTGGATATTTATGCAAAAGAAAATATAAGGTAAATATTACTTAAATGAAGTTATCAAAATAAGATATCCAATGCATTTTTTACCCAAAATTTGAGTTTTAAGTTGGACTAGATAGACACAATTGAACCTTTATTTGTTAAAAGGCAAAATGTTTCATTGGGCCTGTCATCCATTCATATGTCATCAAATGCACTTTTTTTCAAAAATAGGCAATATCTACTTGCACATTACATTACATTTCTATATAGAGGAGATGGTGCTAAATGTACTTTTGATTTGCACATATTATCACCCAAAAAAGGACAATTTTTTCCCATGGTTAAATTGAGACATTTATTTTTAATTAAGACTTTTTCTGATCTTGCATAACACGAGCTCATTACACCTATGTTACTAATTAATGACCCTTAGTTGCGCGCTTCCAGAGGTAAAAAAAAGTTTGAAGAGTCAATAATGGTTAGATACCGAATGATGTACATATAATACAATGATATGATACTAACTTTAGTTGGCTTGGATACCACGCTGAGTCGCCGACACACTAGCAATGGTTGGCTTGGGTACCATATGGTACAGGTCACTGTCGCTGAAACAGTTCACAACATAATATGGCTGATACTCTGATTTTTGGAAAAAAATGTTTTTGTGTTTGTTTTAAAGTCGCCACCTAAATTTTAAGGAAAATATTAGGAAAACCATTTAAATATGTAAATGTAAACTCTGTTTTGATTTGTGAAACCAGTGAGATTCTGAGTAAGGGTTTTGATTATTCGAGGGGAAGGTATTAAGCATCCCTCAGAGCCTATCCGAAGATAGTCCTTAAACTCAATTTAGAAAAAACATAAGTAGGAAAACTTGTTTATTTATTTTCTTTAGAATCAATGGTAAGTAAATTTTATTAGTTTAAAAAAAGAGAGTAAAATACAAGGTACGACATATATATGTCTATTAAATAAAATTAATAGTAGTATGTTTATCATATAGTAAAATAAATAAATAAATATACTAAAAATGTATGACAATTTTATATGTTGAAAAATATAGGTATGTCTTATATAAATGTATCCAAAATGTACAAATGTTGAGTTCAAATGATATGAAAATTTGTAGTTTTATTTATATATAGAAATAAGACGTGAAAGAAAACTAAATAAAATGAGATAGTAGTTGGGTGCAAATATGTAGTAAAATAATGTGTATGTTAAATTGTAAGGATTTATAAATTATAAAAAATATAATGTCACGATCCAAAAATGGACGTGATGGCACTCATCTTATCCCACCAAGACAAGTCAGCCTAACACTCACCCATTACAATAAAATGCGAAAATTTCATAATTAACTCAAAAATACCCCAAAAATCTGGTTGTCACGTATACAAGCCTCTAAAGTATTACAATAGATTTGAAAGAAAACGTAACTCTCAAATGATGTTGTCTCTAAAATAGAACAATATCATAAATAGGAGTAAGAAGGTCTGCTGATATGACAAACAACTACCTCACAAATCTCCAAGAAGCCTCGGAAAATAAGAGAATGGAAAGTATCACAAAATCCAGGCTCGTAACCTACAAAAAATTGTAGAAGCAAGGAGTGAGTACCAAACCACACGGTACTCAGCAAGTACACCTCTAAACACAAACTAAGGGAATAGAATACATGTACTCCTTACACCCCAACCGAACCTCCACAATTATAACCTGCATAAAACCAGCCCAACCTAACAGTTCACAGTTTACATAGCACTCAACTCAACAACAATCACTTTAACAAATTACATATCCTCAACAACAAACTCAATATTCATCAATCACAGCTTTCACAAAAGGCACTCACAAATATCAACAACACACAAGATCAAGTTCATCAAATAGAGGTAATCAAACATCAAGTACTTTCCAACCACCAATACAACGCATAATCATCAAGAATGAAGGATATCATGGGATGCAATGCAATATGACACCATGAAATGATATGCCTCAGAATACTAAGTACTCTCTCAACTGTATATATATGATACTCCTTGGAAATACATTAAAAGTTCATGACCCATGGGGGACTCGCGAGGTCCATATACCGACACGAACGATCTCCACGTGTTTGTGCGGACAATCTCAACGCACTATCATAAATCAACTAAATTTTGCACGGACGATCTCCACGTGCCCAAATATAATCTTAACATCTCACCATTCACAACACAGACGATCTCAACGTGCCCAACTTATACTCAATCTCATGTCAATGCATGTGCACAATATGATTTCTATAAAAGGGATGATGCATCTCAATTAAATATCAATATGATGTGTAATCACCTCAGCTATCACCAGTATGCGGGTTCAATAAAGAACACAATCACACATAATAAATCAAGTCAATAATATATCAACTAATGCCCATATGCTTTGGCATTCTCGAATTACAATCTGCATTCTATAGTAATAAACTTTCCCTTTATAACACCGGTACTCGTACCAATGCCCGTCACAAATAATTCTCAACACATCACACACAAACAATTAATCACATTGCCTTTTATTACCCATTTTTCATCATTAGAATTAATCAACGTGGACAAGTTAACCCATCACCAAGTCTCATTACCCCCAAACACATATTTCAAGGAAATACACGAATTCCATACACTTAACAAGCGTTGAGATTGTTCGCACAAACACGTGGAGATCGTCCGTGTCGGTATATGGACCTCACGAGTCCCCCATGGGTCATGAACTCTCGATGTATTTCCGAGGAGTATCATGTATATACGGTTGAGAGAGTACTTAGTTTTCTGAGGCATATCATTTCATGGTGTCATATTGCATTGCATCCCATGACACCCTTCATTCTTAATGATTATGTGTTTTATTGATGGTTGGAAAGTACTTGATGTTTGACTACCTCTATTTGATGAACTTGATCTTGTGTGTAATGTAAAGGCCCTCGACTGGCGGGGCTGTTGTAATGTAAAAGCCTGTATCCGGCTTGAAAACACAACTTAAGCTTGAAAAGAATTTGAAAGGAACTGAATAACTTACATGGCTCAACTCAACTCAACATAACTGAACTCACTTCAATATAAAGCAGTTTAAAAACAAGTGCAATATAAGGAAAAGTTGTTTAAAACATGATGTCAACTCTGTGTATTTAGAAATACAATAATAATTCTGTATGTATGCAAAGATACAATATGAACTATGTTTGTATATAAAAATGCCAAATACTATTATGTGAGTTTCTTTAACCGACAACCATCATTTAAGAGCTATAGTGATAATACAACATTTTACCTCACGCTGCCAAGGACCGTCCTATACCTTGCCGGACGTATAGAACCTAACTCACTAAGTGGATTCACTAGTCTATGCTAAAAGCATCTTAAGGAGTCATCTAAAAAGTATGATCATTTACTACCCATGATGGCAACATGGTTTATGGAGACTTAAGTTAATATGAACTCGCATCCCCATATCGGTGCTCAATACTACTCCCAAAATATACTTAGCTCATATGTTTTTAAAATAAACTTCTTTCTTTAGTTTGAGATAATTACTCAAAACTTAGCTTAAAAGCTCTCTTGGAATCAATGTTCCCTTTTCTTGTTTAAATGTGAAAACATTTATAAACTCTTTGGGAATACTTAGTTCCCTTATAGCTTTTTGAGAGATGAACTCAACTCTTTACTCTTTGCTTAACTTGAAACTTAAGTCTTAAAACAAAGTTAAACCGTTTGTTAAAGACTTTTGAAAACTTTAAAAACTTTGCTTTGACTTGCCTCTTAACTTCTAGACTTGACTCTTAACTACTCTTGACTTTGATCCTAACTTTCCTTGAATTGGATTATGGATTCAAGGTTCATGATCTCATGTTTATGGATGATTTCATGATGTTTAGATGTACCTTAGAGTGTTGGAATCAACTAGAAAACATAGGTACATTGCTAAGGAACAAGTACGAAAATATGGGGGAAGAATGGGAAGAACTGGCATCCTTGGCGCTCTGAGAGGCGCCAAGCCTTGAGATTCAGAGACCAAGCTGGGGCTCCCTAGCTGGTGCGGCGCCCTAGAGGTCAACATTCAGAGACCCCTTTTTGGGGCTCTGAGAGGCGCGACGCGCCAGGGCCCTCCCCAGGTGTTCCCCGACTTTTTTTTCTTTGTTTATCAACTACAAACCCTCTTAATCAATCTAGTTCTTTCCCCAAACACTTAGATCGATTATATCCTCAATATATACTAGATTCAACTCGAAATTAAACCCGAAAACATGAATCAAACATCAAGCAAACCTCAACAAGACAACCCACAAGAATTCAAACGAATTTCATCAAAAACACAAAGGATTTACTTTCAAATCAATATAACCTTGCTGAATTGAATCATGTTTGGCGCGTGGGTGAACTAACCCAATGCTATGTGATCTCACATACCATTTTAGGAATCACCCCGACGAAATCCACAAGCTATCCTTGACGAAATCGACGAATCTTGAACGTTCTTCTCCTTTCTCCTCTTTTCTCCTCTTCTCCAAGCCCTAGCGTGAAATTCACTTTTCTAAAACTGACTAAAATCTGAATTTACCCCAATTAAACTCCTAAAAATGAATTAGAATAATTAGGTAAGGAAAAGACTAAATTACCCTTCCAAAATCCGGATTAGACTTTCCTTAATCCAACAGCCCAACTTCCAAAGGGCATAACTTACTCATACGAACTCGGAATCGCGCAAACTCGGTGGCGTTGGAAAAATCATTCCAAGAGCTTTCCAACCATATATGGAAGTACACCTAACTCATTCTGAGCTAGGATATATGGCCGTTTGAAGTTGACCAAAACTCTACTTTTCCTAACCTAAACAAATTTTCCAAATTTTCATTCTTTCCAAAAATGACTATTTCCAATTATAAGCTTCTTCCTAGTTATTTCAAATTGCGAGATGTTACAGTACACTAACTGATTTAGTGTACATTCCATGACAGGGCCAGGTAAGTATTCATGGATATCATGAGAAGATCAATTTGTGATCATGTGGTACATGCATCTTGGTAATTGACGTTTCATGATATATTGGTTATGCCAAAAATATAAAATTATTAATTGATTGAAGATGCATGTGTAATGCGCACGAGATGCACATCCAATGCACGATACTAGTTTTGTTGAATATGCTTGTACTCTTTACTAAATTTTAACTTTATAAGCTATCAATTAATTTCATTCAACATATATATATGACCATTGTGGTCTCTGACAATGCCCCCACCTCCTCCAGAACCCGAATAACCCTTGCTACAACCACCCATATTAAGTTTCACCCAACCACTCTAGTCGGGTTTTTGCCAGATAATGGCCTGTGAATGAATAACATGCATGATTGAGGTGTTCCACTGTATCATAACATTGATGCCAACTAATGGGTAATTGAAGATCAGGAAACTGAAGCTTGACAATTAAATGAATGAATTTGTTCACCTGTTGGATAATAAAACAAGAAGACATACTTATGTTGTTCTATTTTACCATTGTGAGTTAATTATTAGCTCTGAAATATACATTTGACCAACATAGAAAAACTAAGTAAATCATTTATGTCAATTGATTGAAAATTTGACTTCAAAAAAATATTAAATAAAGATAAAATAGTAAACTTACTTAGTTTCTAATGTACGTAAAATCTAAAATAATGACATATAAATAAGATAAGAATGAAGGCAGTAACAAAGAAACCACAACTTCCTTTTACAACTTTTTGGTTAATAATCATGTTCCCATTTGAGCATCTCCAAATAACAGAAAATTAGCTTGAGTAGTTAAGTTTCTTTTCAACTTTTGAATTATTGGAAAACACACTTAATTTTTTTTTTAAAAAGTACTATACTAAACAAACAAAAACAAAAAGTTTTTAAAAAGGTACCAATAATACCAAATAAACATGGCATGAAAAAGTGACCCTGACGTGGCACTTTCATGTCAAGACAAACTCACAATACTACTATAGAAAAGGCGATATGTTCTGGTGAACCCCTATACTTGTATTTGTTTGTATTCTGAACCCTTCTATTTATTATTTTGTCATCTGGACCCTGAATCCATTCAAACAAAATATTTTAAACACAATTTTTGATGTGGTATGATGTGTGCTGCACAAACACGTACACGTTGGCAAAAAAATAAAATTTTAATCCACGTATGAATATTATATTCCACGTACGTACTAAAAGAATAGTCATTGTTTCCAAAAATTCCTGAAGATCTTTACTAATCAGATTATTCAAAAACAACAACAACAAAACAATTAGACCAAAATAAACACATCACGTCAATTCACAAAAACAAGATCTTGGCAAGGACAATAAAAAAAACCCAAATGATCAAAAACCCTCAAAATGATTGAGAAAACACACCTATTCCTCCTCTAGAGAGATCTATGTAGCAAAACTCTCCCTCCACAGAGAAGAAAAACCAAAAGGGTATCCAAAACAAAGAAGAAAAAAGGGTTATGCAAAGCTGACCAAATATGAAAAAGGGGTACACCAAAAAGGAAGTGAAGAACTGGAGTAATGGGGTTCCAAGATTGCATATTTTGGACTTCCCCTTTTCTCTCTTTGCCTGGGAAATGATTGTACTGTAATTATTTTTTTGATTTTTTGATATATATTTTTTTTGCAGATATACAGAGAGACAATATATATATATATAGAAATGAAGAACAAAAAGAAGAAGAAATTCAGATAAATTTATATATTTTTATGGAAACAGAGGTGTAGAGAGAGTAACTATGGAAGAAGAAGATATTGAAATGATGAAAAAAATTGAGTCTTTGACAGATGAAGAAGGGAGGCACCGACCATTCTTGTTTTCTTTTTTGGCTACTTTCTTTTTCTAGTATTTTTTATTTATTTTTATTGGTAAAATAGGGTTTAATCAAGGCTTTGGAGAAATGGTAAAGTTGTCATCACGTACTTTATATTAGTGTTATTTGAGTTATGACATTAGCTAAATACTTTTGTCGAGATTAGGTTGACTACATCGAGCTGTCATCGTGGAGACCAACAAAATCAAACCAACAAAAATACAATAGAATCACACACACAAAAAGAGATGAGTAAATAGAAGGAAAAAATAAAAGAGAAGAAATTTGAAGAGACAAGATCTAGAAAAGGACAAGAAAAAAGCTCAAATTTGTCCAACAATGGTGGTAGTGAAAATAAAGAAGAAGAGATGGTATTTAAATGTAAAAATCTAACTGTTACTGCCTTTTTAAGGTGTCTCATGCTCTTGTTTTGTGTGTATCACACGCTCCATGTGGAGTCTTTCCACATAGGATGCCACATCAAAAATTGTGTTTAAAATGTTGTGTTTGGATGGGTTCAGGGGTCCAGATGACAAAATGTTAAGTAGAAGGATCCAGAATACAAACAGATACAAGTACAAGGGTCCACAAAACCATTTCGCCTATAGAAAATATCACACCAAAGCAAATGAATATATTTAAGAATAAAAATGTACTAATAGTTCGATCTAAAAATATTCTTCTGATTAATAATTTTATGTAGAAATGTCTCTACCGCTAATTGTTTAATCTAAAAAGGCTCCTATTATTGTTTAATAGATTAAAAATGCTCTTTTTCGAATTGATGTATCAATCGTTTTCTTTTTAAACATATTTTATTCCCAATAAAAAGGCCAAACTCATTGGTATCCCCTTAAATTTGGCACCAACTTTCACTTAGACACCTCAATTAGGCGATGTTCATTTTAGACAGCTCATGTAGAGTTTCGTTATGTTATTTTGACACTTTTCGCTGACTCAACATAGCATGTGTGGTACACGAATTTTATGCGCGTGAAACACTCTTTTTTTCTTGGAAAATATTTTTGCTCTCTTCTTCTTCCTCACTTTTCTCTTCCTGTAACTTCTCTACCTTCCATCACCAACATCACTAGACAACTTTTCGAAAAAATTCTGCAAAACTTTGTTGGGTTATATTAGAATCCAATTTCTTCAACAAAAGAGTCAATTTCTTTAGCAACCTCACCAGAAAAAATGAAGATCATCATCATTCTCTAAAAATTTGCGACTCTTTTTCTTTTTAAAATCAAATCACATAAAGTTTAAGCTCTTCTACATTAATGTTGTCTGCTGCCACAACTAAAAAACTCCCGCCCCCAATAATAATGAGAAGTTCTCTTGATTTTCAGTTTTCTTACTGAAAATTATCCTAATTTTTTGTGTTTGTATCAACGAAAATTGGAGGAACATGCTATTACACTGTCTGCATCTTCACCATTTAAATAACTAAATCCCCAACAGATTCCTATAGCATTCATAACTAAATCCCATAACATTTCCTCATAGCATTCATAACTAAATCTCCAATTTTTTTCTCCGTCTGCATCTTCACCATTTATATAATATTGTTATTTTTGTTTCAAGATGCAATTTTGATTTTAAAAAAAAAGAAGAGGAATCAAGGAATGTAACACAAGAAACCAAAATTTTGTATAGCACAAGAAGAACACATTAATTTTAATGGATTTGAAGAGGAACAAAGAGAAAGAACAAAAACACATAGAAGAAGAAACAGAAGATGTGGAGGGTGAGGACTAGGGTTAGATATTTTGGAAAAAAAGAAAGAAAGTAAAAGTGACTTTTTTTAAAAATAAAATAAAATTCCACATGTCACATGTTTATTCATTTATTTATCCATGTAGGAGGCGTTTGGATACACACACTTAAGCTAGTTCTAAGAATATAAAAAAAGTGTCAAAATGACACATTGAAACCCTACATGAGGTGTCTAAAATGAACACCGTCTAGTTGAAGTATCTAAGTGAAAAGTGCTGCCAAGTTTAGGAGGCCATCGATTGCTTTTAAAGAACTCTATTCTTCTTTCTTTTGTTTTAAATTACGTTAACTAATAAATAAATAGAAAGCATTTTTTTCTTCTTAATCTCATTTTATCAACTAAAATAAAATAGCTTCATCCAAAAAATTTAACTGAAAAGATAAGTCATATATAAGATTATAGTAATCCCATTTAATTTTCATTTAGATAATGATAAAATCAATTAGAAAATAATTTCATTTCTTAATCTTTTTCAAATTGAATTAGGATAAACATTCGCTAATAAAAAAGAATTTGCTTAAAAAGAAAAGAAATAATATATTTATTTTAAAAAAGCTTGACATGTTAAGTAATACTAATAGAAACAGTTTTCACAAAAGTCTACTCAAAACAGTTGTCATATGTGATTGTGCAAGCTGTAGAGACACAAAAATACTTTTTTATAAATGTTTTTGGACCAAAGGAATCATAACAGTGATGACTCAATGGTCTGGGATGCTAATTTCAGTAGAAGACGTGAAACAAGTATTGGAAAAAAATTAGGAGGAAGAATTGAAAGTTGCATAGTGGCGCCACTGTGACTATAGAGTATAGATACAACAATTACACAGATTAAGCAAAGCTTCAACGCTAGACTAGACTATAGAGGAATATATGTGTTCCATCCGATGCGTCTATTTAACTCAACAATTTATCATATAATTAGATATACGTTCGAGGCTTAACTTACATAGTCCCCTTCTACGAAAGATTTAGAGGCTCTTTAGGTGTATTGATTTGATGGTTAATGGTAATATTTACATTTATTATCAAACAAATAGAAGCAATTTTAGATCAAACTATTAACTTAATTAGGATATTCCTTTTCAGTTTTGCATAATTTAAAGTTGAAGATATGTTACACTCTTCCCATATATATCTTTAGAGAAAATGATCAAAATGGTCCTTCATGTATAGGGATTGAATTATTTTGATCCTTCATATATATCAACTTATCAAAATAGTCCTTCATGCATATAAGAAGATAATCATTTTAGTTCTTAACCTAAAACTAACCATAAAAGTAAAAAGTGTGGTTAGATTTAACGGTGGATCCCATTTTTAATACATTGCAAGCCTTTCTCCCCGAAATCTTATCTCTTCACCCAATTCTTCTTCGCTGAAAAAAAAAAAGCCAATTCTTTTTACCATTATCAAAATTCTCTTTGACTAACTAATTCAAATCTTTTAAAATTTTCAAAGAACGTTTTTAAAATTTTATTTTCTACCTTTGTCCCGTTCAATTTTTACCTTGTATCTGAAAAATATAATTAAAAAAAATTATGAAAAAATTATTAATTTCAAAAAGGAAAAAACAACAAAGTTATATCCTTTTCGTATAAAGCTTCAACAAGTGAATATATAATTAAAGCTTGAAAAGAGTTAATTTATGGCAATCTTCTAAAAAAAATTAATGAAGTGTTTTAGTTAGTTTATTTAGTTTGTATTTGTGTCAGTGGTCTCATTTTTTTATTATTTTTTTTATGTATGGAAGTGCAAGCTACTGAAATTGTTTTGAAGAAATAGATGGAGATAAGAAATAAGTGTAATGTGTGTAATTTTTCTTGTAAGAATATGACAGGTGGGTGGATTGAAGTTGGAGAATGATCTCTAATGGTGAAACAGAGGAGATTGAAGAAGAAGAGGCAACCTTGGTGTCAATAGTGAGGAACTCACTGTTAAATCTAACCTCTCTTTTTATTTTTATGGTTAGTTTTAGGGCTAAAGACTAAAATAGTTATTTTTTATATACATGAAGGACTATTTTAATAAAGTGATATATATATATATAAAGGACCAAAATAATTCAACCCTTATACATTAAGGACCATTTTGATCATTTTCTCTATATCTTTACATATCTAACTATAACTAGCTACTTGTATATTCAACCGTACATAAATATGTCAGTTTCAGCAAAAGGACTGCCCACATGGCCACATGTATCAGTTTTATTTATAATTTAGCAGTTAGCTATTGAGAAATATGCATAAATACAAAAATAAAAATAAAATACATGTGTCAAAATAGTAGGAGGCGGCTTCCTGGGAATTAATATGATCACTACTGTTCAAGGAACACATATATTCCTCCATTTCAATTTGTTTGAAATCTTATAGTTCGTTTTAAAAAAATATATATATTTTTTTTTTACGACTCTTTAGTTTCAATTTTTTTTATATGATATGCTTAAGATCATAAAATTAAATAACATTTTAGTTAACTACACTTCAACAGTAGTTTCATGCAATTAGAATTATGAGGGATTCAAACATATGTATCGGATGAAACAAATATATGTATCTAATATATATATATATATATATATATATATATGGATCAAATTAGGTGTAATTTATTCAAGATACACTATATTCGAGCGTGATTTGTATGTATCTATGACACACTAATTCTTCCGCTTGCCTTTCTCCCTATGTATTTATATTTTAGAATGTATATGAGTTTCACAAATTTTATGTATTTGTGTATCCATTATCATTTCATATATATGTGTATCCAAAATCAACTTCATCCATGCTATCAATTTCATTCCATATATCCTTATCAGTGTTTATGATATTAAATATTTAGTATACATGTATCTTGATACCAGATACATTTAGTATCAAAATATGCATTGATACATTCATTAATATATTCGTGCATAAATACACATTTGGTATCAAAATATACACTAATAAGCATCATAAATCAAGCAAAAAGAGGGGAGAAAGAGACATAGAATGAGGGGTAAAGAGAGCTGAAAGATGGAGAAAGAGAGAGTGAATGAGAGAGGGGAGGAGAGAAAAATTACATAGGAATTTAATATATATATATATATATATATTAGATATGTTTGTTTAAATAGTTTTCTCATAATACATATACAATAATTTTTCATTATTAATTACCATAATTGCCTTACCACTATTTAATAAGAGAGTTCGGAGTCAAAAGAGCAATATAATTGATCAAAATTTTTAAAGGGCAAATAATTTGAGGCTCAAATCAAAGGGCAATAGTTGAATTAAGTCGTTAACGGCGTTAAAATCAAAGGGGTAAGGCTCATGTCAGAAGGAGCCTTCCTTTTTTTTTTAAAAAAAACGGTACTAACTTAAAAAAATAAATTAATATTCATTCTTTCATTATTTATTTTATCGTTTGTTTTTGTGTTTATTTTTTTTTATTTTCACTATTTATATGTAAATAAAAATGTAAGTTATCCCGGTCAAATTTTATTGTTATTTTATATAGTTTGATAATATTGAGGACAAAAATAGGGACATGAAAAAAAAAAAAAAGGACAAAGAAATTTTTATCATTTTTATGTCAACAAAAAGAACACGCATTTGTTATAACAATTTTTTTTTTTTAATTATTGAGTAAATATTACCATTGAAAGATAGTAGAAAGTTGTCAAATACTCTCCCCGCTTACTTTTATTTGTCCATTATATTAAAAATATTTTTACTTTTGCTTTTCACTTTTAATATATCAAGATTATTTCTTTAAAAAAAATACTCATAATATGAATATGAAATTATTTTACTCTCAATAATAATTATTTATTGCAGATTATATTAATTAGCATGATTCTCCTGGCCATATTATAGAGGCATGTTGTAATCTTGGCCTCTATAATATAAAATTTATCACAACATTTATATTAATAAATATTTAATCTTAGGTTGAAAAGATTTAGA
This sequence comes from Solanum acaule, assembly GCA_036250505.1. Classification (NCBI taxonomy): domain Eukaryota; kingdom Viridiplantae; phylum Streptophyta; class Magnoliopsida; order Solanales; family Solanaceae; genus Solanum; species Solanum acaule. The sequence continues at coordinate 17,149 of JAJOOR010014602.1, forward strand.
GGAAAAGTAATTAATGTTGAGGATAAAATAAAGAAAAAAAGAGAAATAACAAGTAAAAATAAAAAATGTATATATTAATATAGTAGATAAATAAAAGTAAACGAAAGGAGTATATGGCCAAAAATCCTCTTCCATCATCAATAGATCATTTAGATGACACCATCTAAACTTCAAAGATCCTTTACCCTCATTTTCTTTCGCCCAATATCTTTATAAATTCTCTCTTGACACCATCTAAACTTCAAAGATCCTTTACCCTCAACTCCTCCCATAAGCATCTTGAAATTAAAATACACACATTTTCCCTAGTAAATGGCCAAAAGTCCACTTCCATCATCAATAGATCATTTAGATGATGAAGAATATATAGACATTGAAGTGAGCTCTTACTATTACTTTTCATCATCTCCTCAAAACAAAGAATTTGAGTTTCAAATTACAAATTATAACAAAGAAAACAACATATCTCCTGCTGATGAACTATTCTATAGAGGCAAACTCCTTCCTCTTCACCAAAAAATCTTTCAAGAAGAAGATTTAGAAGATAGCTTTTGCATAAATTTGTTTATCACTCCAATTAGTTCACCATCACAAACTTGCATGGTGAGTTTTGAACTTAATCCAAATGATCATAATATAA
>JAJOOR010014603.1:0-15289 GCA_036250505.1 Solanum acaule
CCCCCCCCCCCCCCCCCCCCCCCCCCCCCCCCCCCCCCCCCCCCCCCCAATTACTCAAACAGAACACATTAAAGGAGAAGGAATATTATTGATTCCATCACACTTATGGTAATGGTAAATTGAACATTTTATTCATTTAATTATATAATGACATCAATGTCAAGAAAGCATCTTCGTGATTGAATAAGACGAGTTATTGAAATAATGAGTCACCAGGACTTTCTATTGGGCTTCATAGCAGTCCATTTACGTATTCAGGGGCATAACTTATGGCTTAATAAGTTGCTCTTACCGACAAGATTTTGATTATAGTTTATCAATTAAAGCATGCTCTTGAAAGTAACATAAATTAATTTGACTTCTAAAAGGGCATATAATTAGAGCTTTTGACTAACGCTTCCTAGATTGTTGTCTTTACATCTTTTCCTAGTTACAAACTTACTATACCAACTTTTGAAAAGACAGAATTCGCACTTATAAGATTTTATGAGCAGTGGCTCTAGCTCACTCAACTCCTTTGTTTAATTTAAGAAGGGAAAAATATTAGGAAAATTATGCAGAATACCAAACATTTAGCCTATATTAGGTATTATAATTATAGTTTAAAAATATTGTAATTCGTGACTATAGTTTTCACAATTCTTGCTATTCGCCAAATTTGTATAATTTTGTTCCTGATTGTCTAAACCCAGAATTTTATATATGTTTACCCTAACTATTTGTGTACGTTTTATGAAAAAATCATAATAAATTACCCTGTTTGATATATTAACGGAGTTCTCAAAAATTCCTAATTCTATAAATACAAAATTTCTATATACTTACCCTATTTGTATATTCACAAGAGAAATATACAAACGGGCACAAATATATACAAACCGCAGCCTCCATAATAAATGAAACTATAACTATATAGCGCAATTATTGAAACTATAGTTATAGAACCTTATTACATCTATTATGTTTGTTATTTCTTTAATTTTCTCATTAATATTTCTTACTTGCGTATGTAGGGACACAGTCCGCTGATAAATCTAAGACGGGATTTATTTAAGAAACGCGTAAAACGCGGAATGATTTTTTTGTAGAAACTATACATGTTTCAGCCATGTGGTTTTATTTTAAAATCTACCTGACTTATCCCGCCAACAAATCCCTCTCACTGCCGACACTTCTCCTTCTCTCTTTTCCTCATCAAACTCTGTGTGTGGTCGAGACCAAATGACTTTCCAAAAGTGTTCTTTGGTATGACACAAATATTTTTCTACCACCAACTAAACAGAAATTATTCACGAATGTCACTTCTTTTTTTTACTTCCACCAATCTGACGTATATAAAAGATGACAAGGAAATCATAGAACGAGATTCACTTTAATCGCAAAAAGAAAAAGAGGAAAAAGGAAAGTATGCTTGGTGAATTGAACAAGAGCTTACAAGTGAAGAAATGGATACTATATTTAGATGAAATGAACAAATAGTAGTCCGTTTTTTCAGTATTGTTTAGAAAAGCCTAAAATGGTGAGAAGATTGTAACTTAAAAAGATTTGCTAAATAGTAAGTATGTTATATTTAGCAGAGTCTTTTAGCATATACAAAATTATGTTCATAAGGTTACTCAATTATGTTCACAAGGTTCAAAGATTTCAGAGTCTTTTAGCATATCTCAAGTATACCACGAAATATTTAGCAGACAAGGTTGCGTCTCATTTCCTTTCTGTAATAAACTTAATTAATCGCAAATATATGAATTCATATCATTAGTTCAAAAATAATACTCTAGCAAAGTGCCAATGTAAAATTCTTGGCTAGCTACTGTATACTATAAACTATGAATATAGTAGACCTCACCTAGCCCTTCTGGGGTGACTAGCTCCGCCAAAAGAAACAAATAAGTAGTAGTAGTAGTAGTAGTACCTACTTTACATAACACAATCGAAGAGGATCTCAAGACACAGATCTCTACTCTCGATGTCTTTTACTACAATCTCTAATACACCTGAAATCACACGAGCAAGTACAAGACTATTAGGCAAATTTGAGGATTTACATGAAATCGAAGTTGAAAAAAAATATTTGAAAGTTAATCGCATTCAGAGTAATAAAGTACCTTAAGATTCAATAGTATAAGGTGTTTGCAGCAGGTCATAAGGTGACCATAGGCCATCTAACGGACAAGGTCGATTTGCGTCGAGTCGAGCCCATGGTTTCCCCTTTCCACTCCAATGCAAGAGGCTAACCGGACCAGGGTGCAAATCCCTGCAGAGTCCATGAAAATTATCTCCACCAAGACCATGTTGGTTCCAGCTGTGATCAACTGGAGCTATATTTCCAGCAAAAACAAGCAGAAAAGGGGGTAAAGATCCCAATTCATAAATCCTCATTCTCTTTTGCAACTCCATCCACTCCACAATCTTAGTAGTATAATCCCCTGCTCTCCATCTCTCTAAATCAATTACCATCACTCCAGTATTAAAATAACAAGGCCTTCGATTTCGATTCGCAAAAGTTAAGGAAAGAGAAGGATTAGACCAAAAAGTTGGCGTGAAGTAAGTAGTAAAATTAGCATTGCAGTATTCAGGAGCTGCTAAAACAGAGTCCCCTGTTAGAGGCGTTACTGCTAATTCAGCAATGTCGTCTACTAAAACAAGGTCCGAATCAAGATAAACAACCTTTTGAAGGTGTTGAGGAAGTAGATCAGCAAGATAATTGCGAGCATAATTTAAAGGACAATCTAAAGCAGAGCGAATTGAGGTCGAAATTAGTCCTGCTACAGCTGCAACATCTTGAATTGGATAAATTGTGAAGTGAAGATAAGGGAATGATTTCGCAATAGTGAGATTCAAATGCGTGGATTCAGCAGACGAAGAAGCGACAAAATGGAATACAATGTTTTCTGGGCAAGAAGAGTGTTGTAGTACTGAAAGAATAGCAGCCATAGATCCCCTGAGATAAGCTATATCAAGAGTCATAGCGACATGTACTACTGCATTCACTGAATAATTAATTGAAGAACAACTCGGGGAATTATAGAACTGCGGCGCTTCTTTAAAATGGAGATTGGTGCCGGTGGTTGTAGTAGTACTAAACTTTAGTGTGGATAAAGAGAAGATGAACAACAAGAGCGGAAGCAGGGTGCTGCCCCCAGATCTCCTAAGTTTAGGCATAATGGAGCAGGGAGACAAATTATAAAACATGGCACACAAATTTCATTTCCTTATATATAATTATCAGAACTTTCCTTTGACCCGCTTTATTTGTATAAGTAAGTATTTATTAAGTGCAGTAAGAATATAAGATATTTTACTAAGCAAGTGTTTAGGTAGTATGAATTCAATTAGTCAAAGAAAAAAAAGTTAATTTCGTACATATAGCAGGAAAGTGATAATGGGTTTTAGACCAACTTATTTATTACTGGATTCTATTTTTCATTTGGAAATAAACTTTGTAATTATGTTTAGATTGACTTTTTCAGTCTTGACTTTAAGTCAAAAATAATTATGATTTATAATCTATTTTTGTTATTTTAGCTCTAAATTAAATGCTCATAATAATATTTTAAAACTTATTTCAATACTACAAAATTGTTTTAAAATTATTTTAACATATAAACAATTGAAATAAGTGAATTCAATCAGGTTCCAGAAGGTCGGATGATGAATGCACAGTTGGCACGTAGTTCATGCAGATCCCTTTTTTTTTTTATTGGGGCCAGAGGTCCTTTTCTTCCTTAATTTTTGGGTTACTCCCGCTAAATAAAAAAAATATTTTATATAAAAAAAGTTTAAAATAGATGTCGAATTAGATTAACATTTTGTGAGTTTATTTTTATATATATATATTTTTAAGTTTTTTAAATAAAAAACATGATTTTGTCAATATAGCGATAAGATGCAATATTCTTCAATCCAAAATAAGTGAATTTGATGAAAGTTAATTTATAACATTAACTAAAGAGTTATTTGAAATTATTGCCCTTTTACTTTTTCCAAACTTTTGTTAAAAGTAGACATATTGAGAATTGAAAAACTCATTAGAGAGAAGGTTAATTTTTGAAAAAGTTAATTAATAATCTCTTTGACTTTGAGAAAATCATTTATTTTGAACCTAATAATTAAGTACTAGAAATTCGCTTAACTTAAAGTTTATGAATTCTAAATTTTAGGATGACGACAAAATCAGAATTTAAAGTTCATGAATTCTAATTTTAGAACAACAATATTAAATCTTAGTAATTGGATTGTGAATAACTTTTATATATGTTTAATGATTTTTTTAAATAACCTCCAATTTATCTACAGAGATGTATTAACAAAACTATATCCAATAAAATTTCACGAATGACATTGAAAGAGACAATGGAAAATAAACAGAAACTAAGAGGTAAAGATATGCTGTGAAAGTTGAATATGGAAGTATCACCAATTTGTTAGCTCTTTAGCTGGTCGGTAGTATAGAAGTCCTTAAGGAGAATAACTCCAATGAAATGAATTTCAACTTTGGCTTCTACTCCCTCTGTCCACTTTTGTTTGTTATGTATTTATGTTGCGTTTTTTAAAGTTAATTTGATTAATTTTCTAAGTTAAATTAGATAATATTAATTATATATTTTAAACAAAAAATTTAGATATTCAAAACTATATGAAAAATAAATAATTTTGCAATTTTTGGCGTATAAATATATATGATGAAAGAATATATCGTAAAATGTTACTCAAATACCCCATTGGAAATCAGAATAATTTCCATTGGACTTGTACTATTCTGCAATATCTATAAATATCGGCATACCCCATTTAATTGGAAACCTACTCCTAACTTCAGCTATTAAAGCATTAGTCAAATACTCTCTCCTTGTTAGTTGTCCATCATATTATAAATAATTATCTCAAATTATTTGTTAATTTATAAAATTAAGATAAAATTAATTAAAAAAAATCTCTTTTATCCTTACAATTAATTAAATTTTTGAAATGTAAACAAGTTTGTAAAATTTCAAAAAAAAATCATAAGGAGTGAATAAGTAAAATAAATCTTATCTATGATATCTTAAGGGATGTGTAAAGAAGAAAGTGGACAACTAAAATGGAACGAAGGGAGTAGTTTATAGTTTATACCTATACTGAAATTTGCCTTATACATGGGCGAATTGAAGAGAGCATTGAATGAAAGCTTACTTGTATTATAAGAACAACAATTACAAAAAATAAAACAATAACGTGATGTTGAGTGAATACGGATATAGTAATTATTAGATCCGTATTAGTAGTAGTATATATAGGGTTAATTAAAGGAATAAATAATGCAGTGAAACTGCCATTTAATTTCCCTAATGATGAATAAATGTACTACTGTATATATTAATTTCACATGCATGTTCATGCTTTAAGATGTTCCAACAGAACTGAAGGGGACTGACACTGATTATTTAGTTTAGCTATCGATCTATCCATTAAGCACTTCCAGCTCATTATCAGGAATTAAAATCTTGTCTCTTAAATATAACTATATATCACATCAACTTTCTTTGCTCTGCTTTATATTATAATTAATAGAAAGATATTTAATATATAGGAAATGTTGAAACAAATTGACATCAATTTTAGTCAAAATAAAAGGTTAATTTGATTACCTAAACATAGTGAGTAGGAAATAGTAAATGTTACGATATGTTTTGTTTTCACTTTGGCACGTAGTTCGTTACTTTTTTCCTTTGCTTCCTTAATTTTCGGGTTCTGCAAATGTCACTGTTCAGATATTTTAAGTGCTTTTTAATTCAGCTATGAATCCCCAATATTGTTAAAGAAAGAAAATCATAGTGAAACCAGAAACTGAAAAGGTAAATGATAGATGTATTGTTTAGAAACTACGGATCACTTGTCATTTACTTATTGGTTTGCATGTTCCTTAAAAATTTATGTGTTCTCATTATCATGCTCGTAGTTATTATCTTTTAACATATTAAATGTTAATCTTTCTTCAATAAATAAAAAAGAGCGTTAATCTAATCCATCACAATAGGTATTTCTCACTTCTTTATGCTAATTAATTAGTAGTAATGCTTATTACTTTCAAGTATAATAAAATAGGAAGAATGTACTCAACAATATGTTGATTTTCTAAGATAAACCATTATGGATCATTTATTTTTTAATCTATGGTCCTAAGGGAGGGAGTATCTTTGGCAGATAAAAATGTCATAATTTCTTAGTTATAGAGCTTTTTTAGTTGGTTGGTAAAGTAAAAGTGGAGAATCACTTCCTACCAAACATTCAAACTTTAGCTTGTAAATGGAGAGGGCCTCATTTAATTTGAAACCTACTCCTAGTGAAGCATTAGTCAACAAAATATTAAAAGCATTAGTCAAATATATATGTGAATTCCCTGTTGCATTTTAATGCAGATGGACCTACTTGTGATCCCAATTCCCTTTCAAAAATCTTTCATTGCCCAATTTCTTGTCTTATTTACTTTTTCTCCGACAGCAATGCAATATTTGAAAAGTAACTAATCTATGATCCTATTACAAATTGGTTTCTTTTAACTGAGAAAATCACTCAAAGACTAGAGATTATTAACAATAGAAGACCTCAGAGTCATTCAAATGGGGAAGTGCTCTTAGATAAGAATGATTGACTTAATACAATTTAGATCTGTGTTAACTAAGGTATAGTGAACACATAAGAAAAGAATGATTGAATAGCATGTTACCAATCAAACGTCATTTTCAGGACTCCGTCCTTTAATTAATTGGACAACTAGACTAGCAACATCACATTTAACAATCAAGGAGCTAAATAACTATACCTCCCAACGTGAAAACATCCACTTGAATGATTTAGAAGCAACCACAACCTACATATTCTGATGTCCTTACAATCTTCACCATTATAACTACTACCTTACAGTAAGCAGTTTAATAAAAGGGATCCAACAATGAGACGTGACGGACAAAGTCATGACGACACCTTTCAACCACGGAAATTCTCCTCATCACAGGACTGTGAGACTGATCGGATCTACTGTAGACACTGTTCACAAGGTAGGCTAAAATACAAGATAGGCGCTGCAAACAAGCAAAGAACACTTCAAAGAGGTAATAGAATAGTTCCTCCAAACTGTCATACAGAACTCATTAAAGATGAAACTGAACTATCTGGAAACAGGACAAGGACTTGCCACCTGATCATATTAGTCCAACTATATTTTCTGAAGGCTAGCCTTTTCTGAACTTCTCATGGAATGCTTTATCATTACATTTGTCATACATTCACCCTAAGCTGTTTTGTACATTCACCAACCAAACGTGAAGCCCTAGCAATTTTTTCATCATTCAAGGACAATGCAATATCAATCAAATTCAAATCAAAACACAAGTAGCCACACTGCTATTCCACTATGTCACTATTGTAAATCCTCTTTTTTCTATAGGGTAAAGTGGTATTGGAGAATGAACTATGATTAATAGTAATAAAATCATGAGTATACCTTCACCGTAACTCCAGTTGTCAAACTAGTATGATCTGTCAAACATCACAAACAAAAGAGGTTATAACCACCCAACTAAGCAGATAACTGAAAAGCTTTACAAGCCATCAAGACCATGTGTTACATTGGTATCCTTACCCAACAGAAGGTGCAAAAACAACGAGCCAGAACCACTTTAAGTATTCAAAATATACACATTACACAGATATATAAACTGGTTACATTAATGTAACAGAGTTCCCACATCTATAAATCACCAAAGTTAGTAGTAACTTCAAGGTGAGTGCAGAATTGACATATCCACATGCACAAAATCTGACAGCCAACATTAGCATCAGGGATAGACTGAATCCATTCTTTAGCCTAACAAATAAATGAGCACAAGAAAACCAACAAGTAAGAACATTAACTTGAGATTGCTATCTGATTGTCCTTGGGCAGTGTCTTGAGCGGTACGAACATGTGGCCCATGATATGTAGGAGTATATCCAAAAGGGTGATTTGATGCGGTAGGATATGCTGTCGGACCAGGAATTCCATGAAACTGGAAGCTGAGTAATGAAGGGAGCAATCCACCAAAACCAGCAGACATTGTAAAGTTACCAAATCTTGCAGTTGCTGTTGGAAACAATCCTCCCATGTGCCCAAATCCATGATTAGGAAAATGATTTGGTTCAGGTCGTGGAGCAGTTTCAGGTCGTTGTCCTGCAGGTCTATTAGGAATTTCAAGGCCGGGGATTGGTTTTGATCTGGGATCAGTAGAAGTCCTTCCTCTTCCATAAAGTGGAACTAATTTCTCCTCTTGAATAAGTGCCTTACAGACAGGACATTCATGGCACTGTGAGTGAAGACGTAACCATCTATACAGGCATGGCCAACAGTAAAGGTGACCACAGAGTGTCACGATGGGATCTTGGGCCAATTCAAAACATATGTTGCATTCAAAATCACCAGCATCATTGTTCCCATCTCCGGAGGAAGAAGAAGAGCTTTCAAATGCCCTGGTAGTTGAGTCCTGCATCTCACTCAGTTTTATTTGAATTGGAAACTTCAAAAGTTTGCAAACACCCAAAACCTGACAAATACAAGCATTAAGGGTTGGTCAAAATGAATGAAAGCAGATGCGAGAGACATACCAACTCTCCATTTAAATACACCTCAAACAGTGTGTTTGGTATGACAGAAAATGATTCCCCATGAATACGTCAAATAATTGAAAAGGTTCATACCAAGTATACATTATTTCGACTACAAGAACGGAATGACTTCCATCACGACATTTTCCTCTACGAATATATTTTTACTTAGATTCTTACATAGTATCTTTTCTTTCAACTAAAACAAGCTAAACGTTCATTCTAAAACCCTTAGATTAAAAAAATCAACAAGACACTCTCCTAATAAGCTACATTCCACCTTGTATTGCCATATTTCACAAGTATATATAGAAACAAAAGACAAGAAAATGATATCTCAACCACAGGACAAAAAGTTTAATGCTATAACCTCTTGCTCATATGGTAGATCTAACTGATTTTGCATAAGCAAAACATCTTTCCAAAAGGAAAAATACGCACAAAATATAATACAAGATGAAAACCATCACGAAACGAAAACCTCAAATCTGATCAAACCTTATGTCACGACAACACAACCAATAACTAATTCCCAATACCAAACTTCTTGAAACCGTCTATATCGATCTTATGTTTATTTCACAAATTCAGACCCAAATCATGCAAATTATTTGCCTTTAACGCCTCACTTATTACATATACAACAACAAGGTAAAAACTAAAATCTCCACAATCTTGATTCTGAAAATTCAAGATTTCTATCAAGAAAAGGTTTTCGATTTACATAAAAAACAGAATAGATCAGAAAAAATCAAATTACATGCAAATTCAAAAATTTAAAACGAAGAAGCATCTAGGATGTATGAACGTACCGACTCAGAAGAAAAGCAAGGGGATTCAAAGGCAATTAATGGATCGAAGCTAAAAGGCGGTAATTGAGCCTTCAATTATTAGTATTGAAGAAGTATTGACTCAAAGAATCTGGGGCTTTTCACCCTGTCTTCCAGAGTTGTTACCTAAATTCATCTCTAGTTTCAGTTATACCCGGGAGACGGTCAAGTGGATACCCGTCATTGCCTTTTTATTGGGCCGTTTATGTTTTATGAAGAGGATGTTGGATTAATAGGCCCATAAAAAAGGAAAAGAGGCCCAACCTTAATATTCTGTGGATAGGGCCTGTTTTAGGGTTGATTTGATTTGGTACATCATAAGGTTGGTCAAAATTGATGTAATTTGAAGAGAAAATTTACTAGTTATTACTAGTCTTAATCAGATTTTCTAGTTTTTATAAGTAACCGTAGATTTCAATCAAAATCTAATAAATTAATTTTAAAAACGAAAATATGTAATTAATAATTTTTAAAATCATTAATAAATCAATTTTGTTTTTCATAAATAAAGAGTTTTAAAACTGATAGAATATCAATCTCATAATTTTCTCTAAATTAGTCAGTATTCTTTTTATAAATTTCTCCTACATTTTTGCCTCCTCATTATCTCTTCTTTTAAAATTCATAAATCTTATTATACATACCTTTATTCTCTAGTTTATTTTCTAAAATTCTATTACTTGATTGAATTCACTCCATTAAGTAAATCAATTTGTATTTATCATATTTTCTACACAAATTGTATACTAAAACATGTTTGTATAAATTTTATTTAAAGAAAACAATTTATATATCGTATTTTATACACAAAACATACATTGATATATGTTTGTATATAAGGTGGTTATAAAAATTTTATCCCATCACTATTTATTTTAATACCTCTCACCAAACGACCCCTAAGTACACACATCTTAACTTGATGGAGAATTGAGCAAGACCGGATTGAAAAAAAATCACATTCCAGTCCTTGCGTCATTTATCTAAATAAGAACTTGAGAAATGGAAATAATAAAAAATGGAGAGAAAACAAATCCATCAATATTGCGTATTAGAACCATGAGGAATTCGATGAAATAGAACCGCCTTCAAAGAAGTAGATATAAAAGTTAGCTCAGAACCTGATTCTCCTATATGAATGAAAATAATGGTAGTCTAATGGAGCATAACAACAAGAGAGTTTACTAGAAATTGTCAAAAGTAAATATTTTGAGTTGAGGATCATTGAGGAAAAGAAATTGTAAGGCATCAAAGGTTGAAAACGTGTCCTAATGAACCCCTGGGCCATTGAAAAGTGAAGATTAACATAGAAAAGTTCAACTGATCTCATGTGTTTGAAGTAAAAATATTTACATAATGGAGTCACTTATAAGGTAATATACTAGTACGTAAAAAGTTTCTATCGTATAGTAACCAACTTGGCATAATATATAGGGAAAATTAGGTAGAATAGCAAACATATAGTTTAAGAAAATTGTAAGTCGCAGCTAGAGTTTCCTAAATTCTTACTATTCGTTCAAGTTGTATAAATATAGAATTTGTATAATTTTGTTTATGATTGTATAAATCCTGAATTTTGTATATGCTTACCCTAGCTATTTATACGATTTATGAAAAAATCATACTAATAAATTACCAGGTTTGTATATTGGCAAGCAAAATATACAAACGGAGTTCTGAAAAATTGCTAAATATATAAATACAAAATTTATATATACTTACCCTATTTGTATATTTGCAAGCGAAATATACAAACCGCAGTCTCCATATCAAACAAAATTATAGTTATGGAGCGCAACTATTGAAACTATAGCTATAAAGCGTTATTAAACCTATTATATTTGCTATTTCTGAAATTTTCTCTAATATATACCCACTAGAAAAATAAAGTCTTTGAAAAGACTAAGTACTCATGGTTATGATATTCGACAAATCAATTAGGGGACGATAACCAAAAAATATAAGTATTCTTGTAAGATGTAAAAACCATATCTTAAAAGAGAAATATTTAAAACATATTTAAATTCAACGCAAATTATTAGTTTCGTCTTTAAACTATTAACAGTTTTAAAAACACGTTTTTGCTTGATTAACTAAACTTAAATACAACCTTGATCTTATAACATGAGCGAAATACACCCCTAAATTTTTGCCAAGTTTAGGAATTTGAAACCATTTGTTATGATATGTGGCTAGAGCCGTCAAAACGGGTCAGCCCAGCCCTACCCCGCACAAGCCCCGGGGGCAAAGAATTTGATGGGCTGGGGCGGGCCGACCCTTCATTTCAAAAGGCTGTAAAATTGTCAACCCGGCCCAAACCCAGAAGGGTCAAGGGCTGGGGTGGCCAACCCTCTTTTTTTTATGTCAAATCAACGTCACAAACAGTAAGATTGTTTCAATAATTCTAAATAAAAAATCTAGCAATAAATATTTAAAGAAAAAAAAATCTCTTAAGTAAATAATATTTGAAAAACAAACTAGTAAACTAAAGAACATTTCTGACTAAAACTTTAGTTAGCAATACATAATTACTTAGAGTATTTTGTTAAATGAAATCATGAAAATTGTTACATGTGTGAAAATTGTCCAATGTCATAGCAGAAACGAGACGACAATAAAACTATAAGAGTAAAGAGACAGAGAGTGTAGTTCAAGAATTTAGATATTACGGTTTAGGGACTTAAGTTTTTAAGAGTAATGGCTTTAGAATTTATAAGGCTTTAGCCTTTTAAATCTTCACGTACTAGCAGTCTAGTAGTACTAATCTACTATAGCCGTATAGGTTAGAGGTTACATTTAAGTTTTCTAGTTTTTAATATTTATTTTAATTAAAATTAAATAATTTGACCCATGGGCTAACCCCGGCCCAGCCCCGATCAAGCCTCAAGGGCTAAGGGCCTAAAAGGGTTGGGCTTATAAGCCCCGATTTTAAACGGGCTTGAAAAAGCATATCCCAACCCTGCCCCAATAACGAGTTGGGTCGGGCCGACTAGGGGTGTGTATCGGTCGGTTTGGTTCGGTTTTAAGTATTATCGGTTCGATTTATCGGTTTTCGATTTTTAAATATGCTAAACCGATAACCAAACCAATAAGATATTTGTTATCGGTTTTCTGTTTATCGGTTTTAGGTCTTTAACGGTTCGATTTTCGGTTTAACCAATAAGAAAATGCTTTCAAAACAAATATATAACTTATCCAATAATTTGACGCGATACGCATACATCGAAATAATCATTCCAAACAGGACAACAAGGACCAACTTGTTGTATTTTGGTCATCACAACAAAGACTTGGTCAATTTTCGATCACCATAATATATAAAACGAGGTCCCTTTATGCAATAAAGAGAATTAAATAAAACCAAATCATAGACAAAAGGCAAAATAGTAGCAAATGAGGCCAACTAAATGAAGTTCTTACGTTATTTTTTAAAAAAAACACACAATCTGAATTCCTGACATTAATCAAATTGCAGATATTTACAATCGTGCAAAAGCTAATATTAGTCAATTATAAACTAACTAAAGTAAATAAGTAATACTAAAAAGTAAAACCTAAAGGTTAAATAACTAAAAGTAGAGAGGAGAGTCAATTGTTAAGTAGTGTCACTGTTAATTATTGCATAGGGTTTTTATATTTTTAGTCTAATATACTACTAATTATATTAATATTTTTTGTTTAATATATTATATATATGTATAACTAAAAATTAAAATAGTAAATTATTATATTCTTAATGGGTTATCGGTTAACCCAATAATCCAATATTAAAAACCAATAACGAACCGATAACCCAATAATTTTTTTTTGTAAAACCATTAAATAACTGTTAACCCAATAACCCAATAACAATAAACCATAACACTTTTTTCGGTTCGGTTTATCGGTCGGTTCGGTTTTTGCACACCCCTACTTTGAGAAGTTCGACTAATGTTAGCATACTATAAATTAGATGCTGAATTAGTTACGTTAATTGTAATTTAATTATTGTAGTATTAGCAGAACGAAATTCATATGTATTTGGTACTTTTAAGTTCTAAATTTCCGTGCACTTCACTTCAAAAAAAGCACACTTTATGTCTCATTTTCATTTTAAGCCCATGGACCCTTTTTATTTTTTGGCGTTTTTGCTTTTAAAACACTAGTCTGAGTATTCACCCATTCAGATAAGTTGTATTAGAAGAACAAGAACTAATTGGAAAGCTATTTTGCTCGGACTCATCCAAGATGTTGTTGTGTGGATGGGAAGTACATGGCTTTGTTTTTAACAGGAAAGTACATGGCCGTTGTCGGATGACATTTATAATGCTTAAACTTTGAAAGAAAGGACGACTGTTAGGGTGCAGTATTTGCTAGAAAAAGATGAAATCTACTTTCCTTGACATTTATCTGTATCCCCATCCCATCTATTAGTTAATCATTTAATCAAAACAAGCTCATAAAGCATTTATTTTAATCTTCTACAATCTAAAAAAAGTAACTACAACTAAAAAGTTACTGTGACAAGAACCAACCATGATCAATAATTGTTTAAGATACCATTCTATTCATTGATCATCGGAAAAAAAAAAGGATACAGTTCTACTACATGCAACAAACATCAAATTTCCAAAGCAGTCAAAACATGTCCACAAAATTTTTCATAAACCAAAACATTGCAGACTGTCATAATACATAAAGAGTTTGAATTAAAGAAAGAAAAAATAAGACCAGAACTAAAATTAAAAAATTGGTGATTTCTTCTCATTTGTTCAAGCTTTGTGGACAGAATTAACATGTAACTGTGCTGGTGGAAGGTAGAAGATACCCCATAGAATAAGTCCAAGGCCCGGACACCGGACACTAGACACCAGGGTTATAACTTGAATAGGCCCAAAATTAAAATTCAGCTGATCTCTAGGTTAATTTGAAGTTGTGTTCAATCCACTATCTACCAAAACTTGGAAACACATATACTAAAATAAAAAGACCCCAGCACAACTCTTTATTCTTTCATTTTCAATTAGACTGAAAATGGCAGGAACTTATAAAAGGAATATTTCAGAAAAAGAAATAAAACCTGATAACCGCATTTGCAAGGCTTAAATTGCTGGTCGGTCCAGTCCATTTCTTCAGCACAAAGAGGACACCTTTTCTCTTCTTCATTGCTCATCATTGTCCTGTCAATCAATAAATTTCAGTCATTGCTACACATAAACAAAAAACTCAACAACACACATCTAAAATTTTCCAAATAAAGGTACAAAAAAACATAAACAAACCAAATGCCAACTCTTATAAATCCTAACCAGCAAATAACATACAACGATTAAAAAAATGGGCTTAATTCCCAATACAAAACTGATATCCAAATTCATAGAATTTCCAAATGCCGAACATGCAGATGAAGAAAAATACAACATTTTCCATGAGCACAAAGAAAAGATAACAAAAACGATGCATCAACATACATTTTTGGCGTCGAATGCAAAGCAAATGCAGGTAGTTTGAAGAAAATGAAATGAAAAAATTTGAATGGAGATTAGGGTTTTTAGATAAAATGTTTTTGGGCTAGTGAGAGAAATATTTTTAGAACCAAAAAATGGAACTTACAATTTACAAATGATTATTTTTTTTTATTATGTGAAATGAAAAAAGGGACGCGAAAAACCAACAGAGGATTGAAAGCCACAGGTTTTATGGATGGATTTTGATGTTCCTTTTTCTATATTTTTCATTTTCTATTTTTTCAAGAAATCTAAAAATAATATTAAGGAAGAAAAAGGAATTTTCTCTCATTAACTAATCTAGCAAACCGACACACACTAATAAATAAAGTCAAACTACTTTTCTTTTTT
>JAJOOR010014604.1:0-19784 GCA_036250505.1 Solanum acaule
CTTTTAGTAGTTTTGGGAACCACCCAACTCACTCCAAGTATACACAAGAACATGTTCCACAGATTTGCAGCTGTTTTACAGTGTAGAAATAGATGGCTATTTATTTGAGCATCCTGGTCACACATAAAACATCTTGAGCAAATATGTCTACCTCTTCTTTGTAGTACTTCATAAGTCAAACAAGCTTTCCTGCAAACTAACCACACGAAACAAGAAACTTTTAAGGGGACTTTGGCTTTCCAGATTAGTTTCCAAGGCCAGTTCCTAATCTGCAGTTGGCCAGTATTTCTCCTCCAATAGCATGACTTCACAGTGAATGCACCCTTGCTCCCTTGCTGTGAAGTTTCCACACTGGTCTGTCAGGTGCATTGGTAGTTCCATTGAAATCATTTATCACCATAAGAAAATCTGCAACTCTTTGAACCTCCCAATCATTTAGGGTCCTTCTGAAGTTGAAATTCCAACCTTGTATGCTCTACATCTGAGCTATAGTGGCCCTAGTCTGTTGGCTGAGGAGGACCAGATCAGGGAAGAGAGATTTCAAGCTCCTTTTACCTATCCAAAGTTCATTCCAGAACTCAATCTTCATGCCATTACCCACCTTGAGTTGAATATTTTTTGAAACTGGGGCCAAAGTCTCCGAATAGTCTTCCATACACTACAACCAAAAGTTCCAAGGACGTCGTCAGTGATCCAGTGACTTTGAAGTCCATATTTCTCAATGATGATTTTTTTCCATAAAGGCATATCCTCAGCACAGAACCTCCATAACCATTTTTGCAAAAGACAAGAGTTTTGGAGGTTGAGTTTCTTGATACCTAATCCCCCTGCTTCTTGTGAAGTGTTACAGTATCCCATTTTACAAGGTTGTAACCTTTCTGCTCCTTGTTTCCATTCCACAAAAAAGTTCTTCTGAGCAAATTTATTCTCTTCACAATACTCTTTGGTATAGGAAATAGGCTCATCATATAGGAAGGAAGGGAATCCAACAAAGATTTGACTAGTGTTAATCTCCCTCCTAAGGCCAAATACTGACTCTTCCATCTTACCAATCTCCTGTCACATCTCTCTAGCACTTCTCTCCAGACCTCTATCTCTTTGTTCTTTGCACCCAGGGGCATCCCTAGGTACTTTGTGGGTAAAGCAGCTACCTGGCATCCAAGATTACTTGCTAATATCTCCATATTATCAACTTTGTTCACTGGGTAAAGACAACTCTTTTGCCAATTAACATGCAGTCCAGAAATGCCTTCAAAAATAGTGAGGATAGCCCTAATATGTCTAATCTGAGATACTTCAGCTTCACAAAATATTAGTGAGTCATCTGCATAAAGCAGATGTGTGACTCCCATTTCATCTTCTCTACGTCCTTGCACCTGAGCTTGGAAACCCTTTAACCAACCATTTGCCCTTGCCCTGCTGATTATGTGGTTGATCCCCTCCATAACTAAGATAAACAAAAAAGGTGATATAGGATCACCTGCCTCAACCCCCTCTCAAACGAAAAGAAGCCTTCATTATTGCCATTTCTAATCAGAGAGAACTTTACAGTAGAGATGCAGAAACGTATCCAGTTGATCCATTTTTTACCAAAACTCATGTCTTCTAGCACCTTCAGTAGAAACTTCCAATTAACATGGTCATATGCCTTCTCTAGGTCAAGTTTGCATAAGATCCATGGAAATTTTTGTTTCTCTCTGGAATCCACTAATTCATTTGCTAAGAGAGCCACATCCATAATCTTCCTGCCTTTTAGAAATGCCATTTGATGTTCATTTACTAATTTCCCCATAACAGACTTCAACCTTTCGGTAATAAGGTTGGAAAGTATCTTGTAGACACTTCCTATTTGACTGATAGGTTTGAAATCCTTAAGCTCCTCAGCTCCAGCTTTCTTTGGTATTAAGGCTATGAAGGTGGCTTTGAAAGACTTTTCAAATAACTCTTTCTGATGGAAGTTATGAACAGTTCCCAGTAGATCCTCCTTCACAGTGTCCCAACAAACTTCGAAGAAACTCATTGTCAAACCATCTGGGCCCGGGGCTTTGTCTCCATCACATTGCTTGATTACATTCAGCACCTCTTCTTCAGAAAAAGGTCTTTGAAGCCAATCTTGTTCCTCTTGTGAAATGGTTGGACAATCTATCATGTCGAAACCTGGCCTCCAACTTTCTGATTCTGAGTAAAGTGTTTTATAAAACTCAACCATAGCAGTCTTGATTTCACCAGGCTTTACAATTTCTTCTCCTCTAACCACTAATCTGTCAATAGTGTTAAATCTTCTATGAGCAGTTGCCATTCTTTGGAAAAACTTTGTGTTGTTGTCACCCTGCTTCAACCACAACACTCTGGATTTCTGTCTCCATTTTGCTTCCTCATTTTTATCCATATTTTCCAGTTCAACTACAATGGTTGCTCTTTCCACTGTCAGATCAATTCCTGCCAATTCTTCTAGTAAACTGTTCTTTTTGTTGGTCATTTCCCCAAACTTGGTTTTGCTCCAATCTTTCAGCTTATGTTTGATCATTCTAAGTTTAACATTTAGCTAGTAATCTGGACATCCTTCCACAGTGAACTCATTCCACCATGAATGTACCAATTCCTTGAACCCCTCCACTTTTAACCACCAATTTTCAAACTCAAAGTTTGATCTTTTCTGTTCCCAGTCTCCACATTCTAGAGTGACAGGGCAGTGATCAGACATTGCTCTAGGCATCAGCTTTTGTCTAATGCTCTTAAAGCACTCCTCCCACTCCATAGAGAACAAGAATCTATCGAGTCTGGCCACACAAGGATGGTTAACTCCCCTGAACCATGTGAATTTTCCTCCACTCATGTGAGGATCATGCAGTTCCATTTCTTCGATCCAACTCGTAAAATCAGTCATTACATTAGTGATTCTATTGCACCCTCTTCTTTCCCCCATACTTCTGATTGTATTGAAATCACCACATGCCACCCAAGGTCCCCCACGTAATTCTTTAACTGTAGATATCTCTTCCCAGCAAGCCAATTTCTCTTCTCTGGTATGTGGAGCATACACCCCTGTTAAGTACCAGGTGAAAGAGTTTTGAGTTGAGACAATTCATAGGTTATGGAATGTTCGCCCATCTCAACTTGAGTCCCCCTCCAGTTCCTACTGTCCCACATGATTAAGATCCCCCCTTTGCTACCTTCTGCCTCCATATACCCACATTTCATCCATCTGCATGACCAAAGCTGTTTGGCTAAGTCTTCTACTCCCGTATGTACTATTGTTTCTTGCAAGCAATATATGTCTCCCTTCCATTTCTGAAATAAACTTTTGATCAGTACTCTGTTACTCTGTCTATTGAGCCCCCTCACATTCCAAGTGATTAATTTTACTTTCATTTATAAGTCAAAGATAAATTTCTCCCCCTGTTCCTGACCCCTTCTACCACTTCATTCAAGTTCGATTTCAGATTTCTTAACTCATTCTTGCCAATTCCTCTACTTTTTGGGGTTGTAGTTGTCTTCTCTGGGCCTTTTTTTTAAATCTAAAACAGCTTTCCTTTCATCAATTCTCATAAGAAGAGCTAGTGTTTCTTTCTTGAAACCTACAAAAGCTACCTCGTAGGTGTTGCTGATATGGGAGTTAACCCATTTTTGTTCTTTTGGACCCATTTCCCCGTTTGAACCTTCTCGTAGCTTCATTATGTTGTTTTTGACTTGAGTTAGTTAACTGAGCTGAGGGAGGGTAGTAAAATGCTCTCAGGCATGAAAACCAAAAATCTTCTCTCTCCTACTTCCTAGGAGGGAGAAATATCTTTTCTTGACACTTTTCCGGCACTCCTTACTGGAAAACCTCTCTCTCACCTCCCTGAGTTTATCACCTTCTGTGGTTACTCTTTTTCCCCCCTTTTAAGGACTTCTCTCAACCAGAAACTCTATTTTTAAGCATGGAGGACAATAAGATCTATTTCAATGCAGGGTTTAAGTCATTTGATATCACAAGGTGGGAAAATGGCAAGTCTGAATGTATGAATGGGTGGAAAGGAGTAGGAAGATGATGTGAAGGTCCACTGTGAGCAGAAAAGCTATGGAATGGATATGCTTTTGTATGGAAGAATCATCGAAATTTCAGAAGGAGATCAGGAGATGGAGATTTTCAGAAAAGGAGTCAGACCTTTTTTGCACTAGAAAGAGCAATCAATTTGGGAGATTTATAAGCATAATCTCATTAAATGGAGGGGGAAGGTCTGGCTTAATCATTCCAGAGATAACATTGAATGTTGGGTGGATGGATATTGCATTAAAGATAGAAAGGTTCATTAAATGGGAGAGGAGAAAGGTACAGATACCTCCTCCAAGAGTGACAGATGTCAGGTACCCTTTTGCAGCAGTTGTACAAGAGAGTAAATGACAGTCACAAAGTCTCCTTACTGCTGAGATAAAGAGTAGGAATGGCAACATAAAAGTGACTGATAGAATGGACGATCAGGAAGATAGCCTATTCAAGAGATGTGTAGTTGGTTCTTGCGGAGAGGAGTTGAAGGAAAAGCCAACACTTGCTGACATTAGAAGGTGGTCATCAACAAACTGGAAGAAAGTTTTTGGTGTCAACATCTACAAGCTTAATGGGAACGCATTTCTGTTTGAATTTCCAAACAAACACATGGCGGAGCAAACCTTACAAGGGCAATAGAGATGGACGAATTGCAGCTTCCATCTGGAATGGTGGAACCCTTTAATAGGAAGCATTTAAAATGCAAAGAAACTTGGATCAGAGTGGTGGGCATTCCCCTGCACTTGTGGTCTCAGAAAGTCTTTCAAGAAATTGGAGAAGTCTGTGGAGGATGGATTGCAACTGAGGAAGAAACAGAACTAAAATATACATGAAGTGGGGAAGGATTCTGGTGACCAGCGAAGGTAGGAAAATACCCAAGGAGGTCTCCATAGAACGTAACAGAATTACTTGACACTTTCCGATATGGGTGGAGTGCAAACCCAGGTTTGAAATAGCACCAGAATCAGGTCATGGAACCAATGGAGAAGAAACATGGGTGAATCCAGTACAATGTTTTACCCAGGGGATAATTCAAAGTGCAAATTGTAATTTTGTACTAGAATCCCATCAATTAAGGGATTCTAGTCAGAAACAACATGCGGGTTGTAAGAGAAAGACAGCTGGAGGGGAAAGGTTTAATGAGACATGTGACTTGCACATGACTCATTTAAATTTGAAATCAGATTTGGGCCTCTTGTCCAGGCCCAACAGTACTATGCCCCAGAAAAGAAGTACAAGCCTAGATAGAGTTGGACAACTGATCTTTAATAAAATACATAGAGAAAACAGCCCAATAGTTATCAGAGAAGAAAACACTATGGTAGAGAGTGAAGCAAGAGGGTCTTCTGGGAAAAAAATTGAAGTAAGAGAAGAACAAAAACATGCAGAAATATTAGATAAAAACAATGGGGGAAGAGATGATAAAATTAGTGATACTGAAGAACAGGGAAATATGCAACAAATTGTTCAAGTGGGGGAGCCAACTCCTATTAATTGCGATGCTTCTGGGTGTAGTAAAGAAGCAGAAGAGAGGGAAAATCACTGGGTACAGAGCAATATTCTTAGGCTCAGTCAAGAATTTGGAGCTGCTTTCGAAGGATGCACAAAGGAAGCCAATGTGCTATTCCTATGTTTTGCTTTTGACAGAAAAGGGGGAAAAACAGGGAGTTCCTAAGGAACTTGTTTTTTGATGTAAAATTCAAAGAAAGGGAGCCAAGGAGTGAATAAAAAAGTAGGAGGAGGAAACTAATCACCCAGTTATAATGAAGCTCAATATCCTATCATGGAATGCGAGGGGGCTTAACATGGACGACAAGAGAAATTTGGTGATGAGCAAATTACAACAAGGGGCAACAGATATTATATTTTTGGTGGAGACAAAATTAGGACCCGTTTGGCCATAGATTTCCCAAGTAAAATTTGGGGGGAAATTTGGCAAATAGTGTTTGTCCATACAATTTGTCATTATTTGGCAAATATTTTTGGCAAATAACCCAAATTCCCAAATACTAGAAAAAACTAGTATTTGGGCCAAATCTCATTATTTGGGATCTTTTAAAAATTTAAATTCTACACCAAACTTTTATCTTTTACAAAAACACCCTCTATAGTAGTTGTTTGCGTTGTATCACATAATTTTTTACATAAACACCAAAGTAGTGATAGAATATTTAGTGAATATGAAAGTGATGATATGGTTATTGATGAAAATGATGAACAATCGGCTCAGGATAACAAAGTCATGTGCTTTGTCTACTTCACGATGTGTGGAATGATGTTTGTTGCACTCACTCTAAACTACCATATTGCTCTAGTGTCATGGACACTACTTGTTATTTGTTGCAACGAAGATCCAATTGACTTGTAATACAAACCTATGGTTCATTTTGATAGTTTTTAAAACTTGTGGGTATGAATCATTTTCCTAAAAAGAGTGTATATGTTTCTCAAATACTATGGTCAACACATGGTGAAATTTCACCCAAATTTTAACCCAAATAATATTTGCCAAAAATATTTGGAAATCTATGGCCAAACACTTCTTTAAAGGGAGCTGTAGGAGATCATATTCAACAGTTAGGGGGTAATAGATGGATGGGGGGAATTTGGATGGAGGCATTAGGTAGTAAAGGGGGTATAATTATTATGTGGGATAAAAGGTCTTGGAAGGGGTGGAAATCAAATGATCACTTGCAAGTTAAGTGGCATTAATGTAGATCTCACTTGGTTTCTAACAGCAGTATATGCTTCATGTGATAGAAATGAAAGGAATGAGTTATGGGAAGAATTAGGTGCAATGAAGAGCTTTTGTGAAGGACCTTGGGTGGTTTGTGGCGATTTCAACACTACCAGATTTCCTTCAGAAAAGACAAATTGTACCAGACTTTCAGGTTCAATGACAGACTTCTCTAGCTGTATCAATGAACTAGAGCTAGTAGACCCCCCTTTATTTGGGGGATCTTACACTTGGAGAGGAGGGTCAAATCATAGAAATGCATCAAGGATTGACAGATTCATGTATTCATTTCCTTGGGACAAATTGTTTAATCAAATCAGACAGAGTTCCTTGCCTAGTCTGGGTTCTGACCATAATCCAATTTTGTTGTCATGTGGGGATGAGGTCTTCAAGAGATCATATTTCAAGTTTGAAAAATGGTGGCTGAATGTGGAGGGGTTCAAATCCAAAGTACAAGACTGGTGGAATTCTTTTAATGTGACAGGAAGAGCAGACTTTAAGTTAGCAACAAAAATTGAGTCTTTTGAAAGTAAAACTCAAAGAATGGAGCAAGGAGAATAAAGGTAACTAGAGGGCTAGAAAGGATCAACTTCTGGAACAAATTGGAAGTTTGGAAATCATACAAGAGGCCAGACCTCTTACTGATGATGAGTTAATGATGAAAGCACAATGGGCCATGGAGTATGAAGAAACGGCTAGAAATGAAGAAATCCATTGGAGACAGAGATCCAGGATTCAGTGGATCAAAGAGGGTGCAAAGAACACAAAGTATTTCCACAGAATGTCCATTGCGCGTAAGAGAATCAACACTATAGATTCTATGATGATCGATGGGGTAATGTCCTCTGATTCTATGGAGATAAAGAGGTCCATTGTGGATTTCTATCAAAATCTTTACAAAGAATCTGAAAGTTGGCGTCCAGATTTGAATATTTTTTATGTTCAAACTATTACTATGGAGGAGCAACAATGGCTTACAAGAAGGTTTGTTGAGGAAGAGGTGTTAGAAGGGATCAAAATGTGTGCAGCAGACAAGACACCTGGTCCGGATGGTTACACGATGATTTTTTTTCAAACTTTCTGGGAAACTATAAAGGAGGACTTAATGTTAACCTTCCACATTTTCTACACTCATCAGAAATTTGAAAAAAGTTTTAATGCTACTTTTGTGCCTTTGATTCCAAAGAAAGGGGGCAAATGATTTGAGAGATTTTAGACCAATTAGTTTGATCACAGGGGTGAAAAAATCATAGCCAAGGTTCTAGCACAAGATTGAAGAGGGTGATAAGCAAGCTTGTGAACAAACATCAGATGACCTTCATTAAAGGCAGACAGATAATGGATGCCGCTTTAATTGTTAGTGAGTGTATTGACACTAGAATTAGAGGAGATGTACCAGGGGTTATGTGCAAGTTGGATATTGAGAAAGCCTATGACCATTTAAATTGGAAGTTCCTGATCAACACTCTTATACAAATGGGGTTTGGAAATAGATGGCTCGGTTGGATAGACTTTTGTATTTAAACCACCAGAAAGAGGACTTAGACAGGGGGATCCTCTATCTCCATTCCTTTTTATTATAGCTATGGAGAGATTTGACAGTTTAATGAGAAAAGTGTTGCAAAATAATTAGATCAGAGGCTTCAATATAAGAAACAGGGCAAACGAGAGTATGGAATTGACACATTTATTGTATGCTGACGATACAATAGTGTTTTGTGAAGCAAACCAAGAACAATTATGCTATTTAAGGGTGATTCTGGTAGTTTGTCATAAAAAAAGGGTGATTCTGGTAGTTTTTGAGGCTTATGCTGGACTCAAGGTTAACCGGAGAAAAAGCAGATCTTTCCTATAAAAGAAGTTCAACAGATTCAAACACTAGCAAACATCTTGAGGTGCAAGGTAGAGAAGCTACCAACAGTCTATCTAGGAATGCCATTAGTGGTAAACCATAAAGCCATGACTATTTGGGATGGAATTATTGAGAAGACTGAGAGGAAGTTGGCACTTCGGAAGTCTCAATACCTTTCACTGGGAGGTAAAGTCACTTTAATAAACTCTGTGCTAGATTCCTTACCAACTTATGTAATGTCCCTTTTCCCTATACATGGTGAGGTGGTCAAAATTCTAGATGCTTTGAGAAGGAATTTCCCCTGGCAAGGAAATAAAATTGAGAGCAGTTTCAATTTAATAAAATGGGCAGAAGTTCAACAAGGGAGGAATTATGGGGGTCTGGGAGTAAGGAAGCTCATGTTACATAACAAAAGTCTGTTAAGCAAGTGGCTATGGAGGTACAATCAAGAGGAGCATGCACTATGGAAAGAGGTTATACAACACAAATTCAGCCAAGAAGAGGAATGGTGTTCAGATGAAGTAACAACCACTTATGGAGTGGGAGTTTGGAGGACTATCAGAAGCTTTTGGCCAACTCTAGAAGTTAATACAAAAGTTAAAGTTGGGCGGGGGGATAAGGTTTTATTCTGGAAAGAAGACTGGATTTGTCAAGGATCTCTTCAAAGTTTGTTTCCTGGACTTTATTCTATCAGTATGCATCCGAATAGCAAAATCAGTGAGATGTGGTCTCAACAAGGGTGGAATTTGGTATTTAGAAGGTTGTTAAATGATTGGGAGATAGAAAGGGTAATTGAACTACTGAATATGATAGAAGGCTTTCCAGGCATTAATTTGGAAACAGACAGTCCATAGACAACACCCAGATGGAAGATTCTCTGTCAACAAATTGTACAAGTGGGGTCTATCAGTAACTGGAGGAAGGAAAACAGGGCCATGGAGTGCTGTTTGGAAGAGTGTGGCTCCCACTAAAGTGAAGTGTTTTGTCTGGCTGGTAGGTAGGAGAGCCTGTTTGACGCATGAAGCATTACAGAAAAGAGGCATCAACATAGCCTCTAGATGCTTACTATGCAAAGAGGCACTGGAAACCAACAAACACTTATTTTTGCATTGCAAAGTAACAACACAAGTATGGGCTTTATTCTTCAATTTAGCTAGCCTAAACTGGTGTATGCCCGAACACATGGCAGATTTATTGAGTTGCTGGATCAGAAGGGGGGGCAGCAAGAGTCAAAAGAACTGGTGGAGGACAGTACCTGCTTGTATCTGGTGGAATATTTGGAAGGAAAGGAATCAGAGGATTTTTGAAGGAAAAGAATGCTCAATACAGAAGATTAAATGGAAAGTAATTACTTCCTTAGGTGTTTGGTGTAAAGAACAAAATATAGAAGAGGAAATCCAATTAGTTGATTTCGTAGGTTCTTTGTAGGTAATTTTGTTTCTTTTTTCTTCTTTTTTTCTCTCTTCTCTGTTAATACTTTTTGGAGGTGGCCAGCATAGCCCTTAACGTTGAGGAATACAAGTTACCCGTTTCAAAAAAAAAATGTTGTTTTTGACTTGCGAGAATGAGTGGCACGATTACTGAGGTGATTGGATGAGGATTGGTTGAGATTTTACAATGTTGAAGGTTTGAAATTTGACAAGTTTGTTGTCTCAAAAAAATTTGACAAGTTTGACAAAGTCAACATTCTGGATTAATGAGGCTGGTTTCCTAATCTGACAATTTTGTTAGGTTCCGAAGGTGATTTTTGACTTGGTTGAACGATTGATATGGATGGTGAGATGTTCGAGAATGATTTGAGCCTTTGATTGAAGAAAGTTAAATTTGACCAGTCAACTTTTGGTCAAGAAAACCTCATATGTTTGATGATTTCAATAGGTACAGAACGCATTTTATGATCGATTTGCACTATTGATTTACGTTCGGAGGGTCTTGGATGAATTTTGGATGTTCATTCGAAGTTCGGCGTTTCGATGTTGTTGAGCTTTAATGGTATCACCGGAAGCAAATGTGCTCTAAATGGTCTTTTGATTGAACCATGATTTCAGAACCATTGAAAAAAGAATCGTCGCATTTTGAGTTCGCATGATGGAGTTATGCCCTTCTTAGTGAAAGAGATATTGCTAAAGGGCCTTTCGTTACAACCGCGGGGTAGCCACGAAAGGTGTCAGTGATTTATAAAAGGACAACTTCGAGGATTTTTGTATTTATGACATTTAGGGAGATAGAAAGCTCTAATTGACATGCCAAACCTATCACTCTATTAATGTTATAGGATTGAAATCCCATACCCTCTTAACATCTATGGTACGTACCTCCCATAACAACATCAGCCAAGATATTTCTTCCTAAAACATGTTTTTGACCCATTCCTACTAGCTCATAAATTTCTACAAAATCCCAATTAGTTTGTATTTTTGTGATTTAACAATTCTGAGGCAATGGATAACTTTCCCCTCCCCAACTCTCCTCCTAACAGGAACCAAGTCAAATCTCACCAGTCTTCCTACATTGAGCTTAATAATTAACTCTGGAATTTCTTCCTTCTTTAGTTTAGCGCAGACAATTAGCAATGATCTTCATTCCCTCAACCCACCTTGATGGTCCTTTATATGGGTCATTCATCTCCCTCACAAGGCCTCGCGCTTAATTAAAAAAATTGGCAACATGCTTTTGATGTCTTCTCCGTGACAAAAGCTTGTCATATGGCCAAAATTGGAAAAGAAAAAAATTATCTTAACATCCAACAGGCTAACACCTTATACTCCCCCCTCCCCCTCCACCTCCTTCCCTCTACTTCCCAGGTGATTCAAACTTAATAAAGTACTTCAAAATCTTTAAACCCTCACTTTTTTGTTTTACCCTCCCCTACTCTCATCTCCTTCCAACTACTGGTTATTTCCCTTGATATATCTCAGATGAAGAGATGTACACTAAAAGTGATGAAAATTTTCACTTAGCATCTTCAAATTATCAAGGAACCATTGCAAACAAGCTTCCCTTCTAATTCATAGTTGATAGAATACTTCAAACTCTTTAAATCCCTCACTTTTTGTTTTACCATCCTCCCTCCTTTCATCTCCTTCCCGCAACAAAGTATTGCCAGTCTTAATCTTAACTCAGCCGAGGAGTAGTATACTTAATTGCCGAATTTTTTCACACAGTATCTTTGAATTTAAGGAAACCATTGGAACAAATTTTAGAGAAAAAAAATTGTGTGCTAGTGATGATCTTCTTGAGGATTCGTGAAAGGGGCAAAAGGAAAATTCCACAAACAAATGCCACCTGATTTCCTTGGACAGAGAACCACTATATAGTTATCAGATGTAAAGAGCTCACGCCCCAACAACAAAACAGTAAATTTGACACAGAAAGATGGATCAGCATATTCAAACAATAACAAACAATCATTGTAAGTACCTGTAAGATCATCAACCATACTTCCTGGATATATTTCTTTGAGAGGTGGTAAAATTGCAGGTACACATGTCTGCAAAAATCAGTAGGCTAGCTAAGACCAGAAGGGAAACCGTTGATACAAATGAGATGAGACTAATTTTAATAGAACTGTTACAGCCTTAAAAATGGAAACATGACCAACAACATTGTAAGAATAAAGTCCAGATAAGTTGGTATCTACCATGGTTGAAAATTAGAGATCCAGAAAACATCATCTACCTTTAGTTTTCTTTTTTTCAATACCTATCTTTCTTATTTCAATATTCACGTACTTATGAGCCGATCATTAGACGGGGTTGACTCTTCTGAACTGTTTTCCCAGAAAATCACCCATCTCCAACAGGTATTTCCTCAGTCCCTACTTCTCACTGAAAATCCACTTCTTTTCTATTCTCTTCTTCCTGATGATAAATAACTCTTCTTCCTAATGCCTCCTTAATTCTTTTAATTACAAAAATGTAAAAGCTAAAAATAATAAAACCATATAATAAAAAAATCTCTCTTTTTCCTCTTTTTCCTTCTATCCTCTTGGTAAAAAAGGATCTACATATCATGTATTTGCTTCAGATGAAATGCAAGTCTGTACTGTGAAATCCAGAGTTTTACTGCCCTAAAAACTGCCTTACTAAAACTAATGCAACAGAAAGTTACCTGAAAGTGGAAGACAACTAACAAGCTTAGAGAATACGAGTTCAAAGTTCCAGTCTTAGAATCATTGATATTATGTGCCTTAGCCCATTCTTTCACCTACACAAAGAGGAGAAAATCATCAAACTGAGTCACATTATTCAAAGGTAGCCTATCCTTTATGAGTGTATACCAGTAAGACCATATCACGAAATCTTCCATCAATCATGTTGATCCAGTATAATATCTTGGACTTCATTTGACCGCTCAAATTATTGATTGATATATCACAAGAAATATTGTAATTGCCCTGAAACTTCAAGATTGGAACTCGTGCATTGGTAATAAATTGCAGCTTTCGGCATCCACCTGTGAAGTAGTGCTAGCAATGAATGAGACCAACACACTCAAAATTAAGAAACAAAACAAGAGTGAAGATTTCTACGGCATTTCTCCATCAATACCAGAAGTACCATCTATTTAATGAAATTACAATCAAGAAGAAAGACAAAAAGAACTAGGTTTGGCTCGGACAATTATCAACACACTTGAATATAACAAGTCGTGTTTGGGGTTTCTAGTCTAAGCAAACATCCTTTCCACAATCTCTTTTTTATGCTGTTGCTGCTTTGTTTTGATGAGTGCATCTCTAATATAATCCCAATTTTATATAATAAGGTAACTTTAGTCACAAAATGCTAAATCTTTTTCATAACCCTACTACTAAGGTTGTCAATGCTGAATCGATGAATTTCGAAGGCATTCCATAACATAATGATATCTCAAGATAAATTGTAAAAACAGTGAGGTACTTTGGACAAGATCCAGAAATTAATTTGAGAACACAAGTTATCATGAGCTAATAAGGAAAACAGCACAAAGACGTGATCTCAAGTACTAAAATGCATCTCTGACAACCATATGAAGAAAAATGGATGATGATCTCCAATCCTGCATACAACCATAGTGCTTATCTTGTTGTTAACAAGGTTGGGTCCTATTATAACAAGGCTGGGTAATAAAATAAGAACATCTATATCCCCTTCACCCCCCAAGAAAATAATTATATTTACAAAATAACACCTGGTAACTGGAAAAGATATTAAAACAACTGACAAAGCTATTTGATTTTCAGTCAGTACTCATTTTGAGAAAAGAGGGCCACAAATTGATATCCAGTTTCAGGAAGCATTGGAATTTTCCTTCAGGAGGTGCTAAATAACTAAAATTGATATCTGAATAGAAGACCTCAGAATCACTGGTTATCATTCTTTCAATTCATTTTCAATGACACAGCGGCGGTTTTCCTTTATTTAACAGTTCTAAGCACTTTCGCCCTACACCAAAGAAAACTTCCTATTATTTATCTTCTATTTCAGCAACCCTTAAAATATTTCCGGTCCCCCAAATGATTATGAGTATATGTAATTTTCATCAAAAAGATTTCAAGCTGTTTGACCATTGATCCTTGTTACAAATAGAGAATTTTCATAATAAAGATGTTAGCAAAGAACTATCTGTTTAAGCAAATCAAAGGCATTAATCATGAGATCATACCTTTAGCTCTCAGAGCTTTTAGTATATCCCCTAGTAGACTTAGTTTGTACTTCTTCCCAGCAGCTGATATATGTGATCCATTAGGCAACTCTATGGAAATATCAACATCTCCCCATCTTGTAAAAAGATTTGATACAAAAGATCCGAATGGCTCTACAGTTGCCCCTGGTCAAAGAATAGAAGCTGAGAATGGTAAGTTTTGCACTTGTTAACCGAAACAGTATCCAAGTCTTCACCTTTAACATACACAGATGACCCAAAGAAGGATAATTCCAGGAGAAGAACTCAGACTTCACTAAATTAGCATCTACTTTACATGTAAGAAGAAATTCAGAAGACCAAAATAGAGTTGTTCATCCTATTGAAATTATCGTCAACTTAAACTGCATCCTTTAATTTTCATTCAAATCCATCGAATTAGACAACTAATGATGCAAAAGATTTATAGATGGAGCAAACCATTTAGATAATATATCCAAATTCACTCCCTCTTGGTTGAAAGGAACTCCTATAGATCCAATAAACAAGGTAAGGACTCCTAATACAAACATTGGGACTAAACCACTTTACGCTCAAACAGTAGTCATAAAAGGTCGAAATATGGTCTGAGAAGAACCATTTTTAATTCCAAATTCAAAATAAGTGTGGGGATGAGCTATTAAATTACAAGGAAAACACCATCCATTGAGTTTCAGTATGTAGAAACACCTCTATATGCCAACCCACAATATTGTACGTCACATTTAATTGATTGGAAAATCAAGAAGCTCGTCTCTACAAGTGACAAATAAGTACTATAACCATCAAAGTTCCACTGAATCGGGAAGTAAAAAGAAGCATCACCACTTCGAATTACCTCTTAGGATTTCTATGCTTTCAACCACAGCTCGAAGTTCGTGAATGAGTTGAAATCGCTTAGACCAATCCTCCTCCAAGGGATTGATAGAGTGAAGTATATTCTGAAGAGTATGCTCCAACAAGCTGTAGCCATTCATTTTGAGCACCAGATACCACTGATTCTAGCTTATAGAAGACGATATATCAAACTCTCCATGAAAAGAATTGACTACCTGCAGAAAGAAGAGATAAAAACAAGGTTTATAACATTTAGTGCAACTACTCAAGAAAAGATGACACAGTTGAATCTTGGTGAGTCTAACAGGAGAGAAGTTCAGATTCCTTCCATACTAAGATTTTTTTTAATGACAAGGGAACTCGCAGCCGCTACCCTTCGAGTGCACACAAGTTTAAGACCGCTCTAGTATAATAGCCTACAAACCACACATGAGAGGTAAACCGCACTAGGCGAACCCCATACGATGAGCTCGATTAAGAAAGAATACAGGGGGTTTTGAACCTGAGACCCCCCATTTGGAGATCACCTGCTCAAGCTCAACCAACTCAGCCACCCTTGCGGGTTCCTTTCATACAAGATTTGAATTTATCTTTACAACAACACTGTTGTCAAAGGCGTTCTTAATCCCTGAAGCGAGGCTCACATGCTGAGGCATTGAGCGCTTCGGTTTGTTTAATATACGCTTCAATATCGTCATCAATGGTCTAAGGCATAATTTACCTTGCCAATGAACCTCTTTTGAAGAAGTGACACTAAACAATTGAATTTTTCACTTTATAGTAATTATTTTTCAATTTCTTTGTACATATATTTGTCATTCATGCTTATAAATTATTAGTCTTGGACTAAACATATATATTTGTATTTTTTCTCCCTTTGCGCCTTTTTTCATTAGAGCCCACACTTTATTTGCAATCTGTGCTTAAAGCCCCAACGGACCATAGAGTTTTTTTGCGCTTTTTGCTTTTGATAACACTGAACAGGGCCATAACTTAAATTGAAGTTGCTTAAACATTCAGATACTAAAAAATTTTATTGGCTCACCGACATGTTACCTACCATGTTCATTGGATCCAAATGTATCAAAGCAAAAAGGATTGACAACAAGAAGATACTTCAGCATCCACCACATATATTATTGCATCATCAACCAAAGGATGAAATGATCAAAGAAATACTAGCATCCCCAAATTACTGAGTACTAAAAGTAAATAAATGTTAATATCAATCAGTTGGATTGCCAAAGAGGACATTAAGAAACATATCAACAAGAGAGAATAGTAAAAGCCAAATCACAATCCAATCCACTGATGGTATACTTAGTGTAAGCAAGCTCTTATATCACATCTTTGGATATAACACCCAGTTAGAGAAAAGAAAATCAAATTAGAGATAAGTTGTTCATAAGCATCATGCATAGGCAAAAAAGAATGAGGAGACAAAGCCCCCATCTTCCGTTTATCTTGCTCATCCGACTGGCCTGAATCACCAAACCTGGTTTCCGGCATCCAAGTCATAAACTTCACACTCCTCAGTCCTAAAGTCATGTCATTCCCTAGCAAGTTAATATCATTACACTATACCAGTCCCAAATAAAGCAACCCATCCACCACTTAAGAAAGACCAAAAAAAAAGAAGTCAGACCTTGTTTCGAGTTCATTGGTGTGGTCCACCTTTTCTATTATGCTTAATATGCACAGAAGTGAAACTGGATGCATAGAAATTGCAATTAACCAAAAGAAATAAATACACCAAACATTTAGTTTTTTTTTTTTAGGACACCAAACATAGTTTTATACACAAAATAGTTTATAGATTCTCAAACATTGACCCATAAGAGGAGCTTATGGGCCTTACATTACACGATCATGCTCAAAAGCTACAAAACCAAGTTCAACAAGCAAGCATTCATTTAATTTACTTAACAAGCATAATAAACAAGTCTTTTTCAGTATGCGTACTGGCTTATCCATCAATCCAATTCTGTATGCCTTACTAAAAGACTTATGATGAAAGAACCCACTACCACAACTAAGAAAAACACTCACGTTTGATTGCAAAAGGCAAATTTAAAAGGTAATAACAATAAGTAATGAAGTTTTCTAAGCAAAAACCACAGTAAGAGAATTGAAGTTTATGCTTGTACATACAAACTCCGAGGAAACGATAATTTAAGTTTATGCTTGTACAAACAAACTCTTATAATCTATAAAACGATAATTTAAGTTCATATTCAAGTAATTGGACAAACTATTTCAACATCCATAAATATGCAATAGGATGATTAATATATTAGCCTATGCTGCTTCACTGGTATCTAATAAGTTTGTCTGTAGAGTGAAGCTTTCTCTCGGGTTACCAACCACCTAGGTTTTGAATCAGATGCTTTTAGACCCAAATTCCATATTTTCTTCTAATATGATAACTGATAGTAAGAAAGTTAGGTGAGAGATTTCTTGTTGGGGTTCCCAACCCTCCTAGTCTCCACCTACTTGTGGAATAGGGGTTCTTGATATGAAGGTGGCAAGGAGGCTGAAGAAGGCCACAGTAGAAGCAACTAATATTTTGACCATTCAATTGTCTTCTTTCTGCCAGTATGTTTGTAGTCATGCCGACACAAACAACATGTTTTGGTTTGTTTTACCTTCTTAAATTTGAACTACTAATGCATGACGGGGCAAGGGTCAACATTTTAAGCATGAAGCACGTTTTCAAGATGTATAACCAAGATTCAACCTTGACTCCCACATGAGATTCCCAATTACTTAGAGACCATATGTGATGACATATGGAGACCACATCAAATAAGCAAATCAAAAACCTGTATTGGTAGGTTTAGAAATCTTCAACATTAATTTTTACAGCATCAAGAAACTACTAGTTGTACCTTATATACAGTTATCCTACGCCTACTTGGAGCAAAAGTAAACCACATTTCCAAAACGATGGGCTGAACCAATATCATGAACCAAGTGGATTACAAAGAATGGCTAATATCTGGCAATTGAACTTGAATTATTTAACAAGCTAGTTAGGCATTAAGCTTTTAGTTTTTTGTATCCAAATCTTTCAGTTCGGTCAGACAAGGCATTAAGCTATAGAATACTGTCCAGGGCAGGGTATAAATGACGGTAAAAGTTGAAGAAGCCCTAAAATCTTTAAGAAGAGTATTGTTGAAGAATTGACATAGTAAAATGTGATATGACATAATGGAAAGCTCCAGCAAATCAACAGTATGAGCAATCAATTACAGAGATACATACATACATATAAGTAAGCAATCGGACAACAACATCATCAAGGTAATCAGTAACTAGAATACCATGAAAATAGCGAAACGCAGTGAAACTTGACCCTAATCAACAATTCTTTAAACCAATGTTGGCACTGACCTAAAAATGTGGGCGACAATCTCGCAAGTGAGATTTTCGTATGCTTAATGGGGGAAACGCGTCTCTCTTTTTTCTCCACTCCTGACTCCACCCACACAGATTGGAATTTCATTGACGACCGACGACTTTCAACTTTCAACAATCCCCAATTTCTATGTACTTTACACTTTTACACTTTTTTACAGCCAAAAAATTATGTCAACTCTAATTAATTAGTTATTAGTTAAGCTTCTTCAATTATCTCTTTATCCAACAATAAATAAAAGAGTAATTCCCTTTATTATGAAAAAAAAAAAATTAGCCAGAATTTGGCCAGAATGATATTTTTTTTTATGTTATTTCACCTTTTTAAACATTTTTACCCTTTTAACTTTATTACATTTTAACTAAAAAATGAAAAAAAGATTAGTTTATTTTAAAATAAAAAAATATTATAGTTTTTTAAATTTTCTGGCCAAATTTGCTAGTCATTTAGAATTTCCCTTTTATTATATCACCTTTGAATATAATAAATACAATATCTTGAAAAATATAATAGAGAAATAACTATAATCAATTGTAAATAGTACAATGTAAAATTATTCATTGATTTCATAATATAAGTGTAAAATTATCCATTGATTTCATAGAGTGGGACAAGTATTGTTGGACATCTCAAAATAATATAGTGGACAACTATTGTTAGACAGAGAGAGTAATAAAATAAGTGTTTATAAAGTAAAAAAAAAATAAGTATTATTCCCTCTGTCTAATATTAGTTGATCATTATACTAAAAATAATTGTCTCATATTAGTTGTTCACCTTAATAAATCAAGAAAGCATTAATTAATTTTTTTTCTATATTATCCTTACAATTAATTCTTTTTTAAAATGTTCACATTTGTTTGTAAAATTCTCAAGAAGTTTTTTTAGGAGTGAATTAGTAAAATTATCTTCTTATTTATGATTTCTTAAGCACCATGTAAAATGAAAAGTGATCAACTAATATGGGAGACCGAGGGAGTATGTCTACGTAAAAAACAACTAATGACATATTTTTTGAGTATATTTAATAGTTTGAAAAATATTATGTTATGTCAAAAAAAAAGTGTCAAAAACACACCTAAGACACTAAGTAAAAAATACTATAGGAACAACTTTAAAATAAAATACTCATCCACCAAACTGTCAGCTACCATATCATCACTTCCATGAATCCACTAACTACCAGCTCCGCACCGAAAAATGGTATCAGAGCCATGGATATTAAGAAACATGGTAAGAAACATACGAGTAG
>JAJOOR010014606.1:0-15765 GCA_036250505.1 Solanum acaule
AGATTCATTAATCCTTTTGTCAACCATATTGCTGTTTCTCTAGAAGAAACAACTTCTTCACCAAATGGTTTTAGCACACCAGCTAATTCCTCTAGCTTTTTATGCTTAAGTAACTCTGCACAAAGTTCAAGTAATGACTCTAATGCTTCTTCCCTTCCATTGCTTATTACTGAAGTATCACTCGATGCTCGTTTATGATCATCACGTTTTTCTGTATGCTGATTAGTACTTAGATGATCAATGGCTTTTGCTCTAACTTTATTGGCATTTGAAGTAACTTCAACATATGGTTTTGGTATTCCTGATTTCTTAAAAAAGCATTTTGTACCTTTCTTGTCCTTAGTTGGCCTTTCAATCTTCTGAATTGTACCTTCAATTGTATTATCAGTTAAGGTACTTCTTGTAGAGCTTATGGAATTTGTGCTTTCACTTTTCTTGACGGATATGTCCAAATTTCCATTTTTCTTTGTCTGAACGTTAATTTTTTCAATCTTACACGTATTACCTTTGAATTCATGAACAACTATATCAACTGCAACAACGTTCTCGTGTTGTTTTGCTTGTCTAATAACGTTGGAAGTTGAATTCTCGCGAGTTTGATCAGGATTCTGTTTTGATTCCTTCTTAGAACATACTTGAACAAATGCTGGTGACAAGTTCTGATATTTAGCAAGATATGGTTGTAAATGTGGATGCCATAACAACTCTGCAACCTAATATATCTTCAGACACAAGAAGTAATGAATCAGTAAATATGTATGCAATATACATACAACAAACTGTAAGTAGTAACACGTACCGTAGGTCTATGTTATGGGCTTCTTCTTAGCATGCTTTTAATCAGTCGTTTCCTGGAACGAACAAATCAATATAAGAAATTGATGAAACAGTCACAATAACGTACTGTGGAAATGAGAAATTGATGTATCGTCTTTCCATGTAGAAGAATATATGGTTGGAAGTGGAGATATAGTAGATCTGTTTATTTTGTTGATTAGCCCAGCCATATCCTGTTTTTCGAGTTAATTTCACATATGGTCACAAAACGTAACACATTATAGTTGTTATAGTATGTAAAGTTTAATGACTAACCGTAGCACGAAATGCAGCTTGATGGGCAGAAATTTCAAACATACAACAACCTGAGAAGCAAACCATTATAATCAATGTTGAGCGCGCAATTGAGAATTCAAAAATTGCACTTTTTATAAGTTGAAGATGATGATTTACCTAGAGACCATATGTCTGATTTATATCCATAAGGTATATCTGCTAGAAGCTCAGGACACATATATGTTGGAGTACCCACAATCTACATCACATTGAACAACCAAATAAGAGTTGTATTCCCTCTGCTTCAATTTATGTGACATTATATTTTGAGACGTCCCAAAATATTAGTACTAATTTGGAAAGAAATGATTGAGATGTATAAAATGAACAAGAACATTGCAATGCAATGAGGGAGGGTTTATTACCGAAGAGGCGAGATCATCTTTATTCAACAGTTTGGCTAATCCAAAGTCACCTACAGACATAACAAGTATCATAAGCTAACACAAAATTTGCAGCAAATAAACACTTACTATATGGACTATTTACTCTTCTTACCAAGTCTGATTTCGTCGTCTTTGGTAAGGAAAATGTTAGAGCACTGGGGTAAAGCAAATGAAAACTATTAGTATGAGTTACTCCAAAACACTACAATTTTTTTTATAAAAAAAGGTCATACTTTAAGATCTCTGTGAAGAACACGATTCAAGTGAAGGTGATCGAGAGCCAGTAACAACTGAATCAAAATCCGTTTTGTGTTTTGTTGGAAATTTATTCTTATTTTTCTTACGTCTTCAGGGAAAAATGTTCCTCTGGCTTTTCTAATCATATTAGCCCTGAAAACAAGTACAAAATCTATCAAGAAATACATCATTATTATTGATTAAGATAAAATAGTGCTAATTTAGGCATGTTTAGGAAACTTACATGTCTCCACATTCACAATAGCTTGTAACA
The DNA here is from genome assembly GCA_036250505.1 of Solanum acaule. Classification (NCBI taxonomy): domain Eukaryota; kingdom Viridiplantae; phylum Streptophyta; class Magnoliopsida; order Solanales; family Solanaceae; genus Solanum; species Solanum acaule. Next base: position 2,011 of record JAJOOR010014606.1, read on the forward strand.
ATGCAGACAAAGGAGTCCTAATTTATGTATAACATCACATAAATATTTTTTAGCATTCTACATGAATATGTATACTAAATAAAAGAATATTAAGTCCTTATAGAAATTTTTGTTAATTGTATAAATATATATACCTTCTCTACCCATGCATCCTTGTACTCAATAATATAAGGTTTATCTAGCTTGGCTATCAAATTCATCTGCAAAAATCAAACTGAATAAGGTTAGATAAAAATAAAATAAAAAGGTAAGATAAGAATAATTATTCTTACTTTACATAGTGAAAAAAAAGGAGGGAAAAAATTAATTATTCAACACTCCATAAGGTCTTGTTTGATAAATTAAAGCATCACTAAAGTTCCTTCTCTTTCATCTTGACATATCATATTATTGATCAACTTTTTCCAATTCTATTAGTAATATAAATAAAGCCATTTTGCTAATATTATCTTCTAGCTCTTTGAGTGATATTATGTTGTTTATGATTTAGGCAACTTGGATAATGCTTCAATTTTCAAAGAGAAACAATAGAATTTTTCAAAAGAGTGATATTTTAACTTTAAGTCATCTCAAATTTGAATCGAGGGCCACTATTAGTTTTGAAAAGAAACAATAAAATAATCTCAATTCATTGACCTTTCGGTACAATCAAATAGAAAGTCAGTCAAGAGCGGCAAAATCTTAGTTGAGTTAGTAAGATCAAAGTTAGGGTTTTTACCCCAAAGTCTATGAATTTAATTTTTTTTTTAATACAAACTTCTTATTGTTAAATTTTACTATTGTATTTTTAATCCATTGATGATTCTTGATTGATGGTTCATGGTTATTCCCTTTAACTAGAGTTATCTGTAAACTTTAAGATTCATTGGGCATACAAACTGCTCCCAAGGGGTGAATGTGTAGAAACTCCACGAATTAGACCTTGATAATGGATAAAAATTAAGTGGGTTAAAATGTCCAAGACTATTGTTTGAAGAGAAGATGATTGAATATTCTTATATTTATATGTTCTAGACTTGGAGCATCTAGAGACTTTAAGAAAAAAGGAAGGATCACATGAGCTTGTTTGATTCAAGTTCTTTGGTTGAGGTAGCATATAATTTACCCGGAGTTAGACTTTGATTAGTTCTTCTTATGTGATGTGAGTCTTATTGGGATGATAATGATTGTATAAATAAATTGTGGATTTTATAATACTGTCTTTTATGACTTATATTTATGATGTGCATTTGTGATTATATTGTGTGTTGTGTTGTTATGAGAGATAATTGAGCCGAGAGCATACTGAGATATGTTGAGAATAAGAATACATATTTGTCACGCCCCGAGCCTACACCCTGGACATGGCCGGCACTCGAAGACCATTGTTGGCCCCAAGCAAACCCTTGGCCTGGCTTACTTAACTCAGCGGAAGACTTAACTCAACAAAATAAACTCAAGTAATAGTTTAAATGATAACATCTTAGCCAAAATGGCAACTTATGTCTAAAAACAAAGTATCTGCAAATACATAGCTGAGAGACTCAAAATTAACTGTCTGACTGTCTATGAAGCCTCTATAATACTGAGATGGATGTTGAGAAAGACCCCACAACATCCTAATAAAACAAAACTAGGAAAACAAAATAATAGAGTCCTCCGGAAAGCAATGAGGCTCACCACTGACTCTGGAGTGCTCAATTGGATCAACGACGCGCTGGATGCTGATCCTGGTTACCTGCGTCTGCATCATAATAAGATGCAGGCCAACTGACATCAGTACATTGAATGTACGAGTATGCGAGTTGGAGTGCTAAACAACAACTTAAGCTTGAAAGGAGTACAAAGGAACACTTACCTTGGCTCTGTTTAACTCATGAATAACTGAACTCAATATAAAGCAATAAGACACATGCAATAAATATAAAGCTTGTAAAACAGTGTAAACAACTTAGTTCGTTAAAGATAAAGCAATAATAAACTCAACTTTACTTCAATATAAAAGTAATATAACTTTTGTGGGAGATTTTTTAACCAACAACCATCACTATGAGCCTAAGTGGTGATACAACGTCTTGCCCACGCTGCCAGAACTGTCCTATACTTTGTCGTCATATAGAACGCTTAACATAGTGGATCCACTAGTCTATGCTAAAAGCATCTTAAGGAGTCATCTAAAAAGTATGATCATTTACTACCCATGATGGCTACATGATTCATGGAGACTTGAGTTAATATGAACTCGCATCCCTATATCGATGCTCAATACTACTCCCAAAATATACTTAGCTCATATGTTTGTAAAAACAAAACTCTTTCTTTGGTTTGAGATAATTACTCAAAACTTAGCTTAGAAGATCTCTTGGAATCGATGTTCCCTTTGTTGCTCAAATGTGAAAACATTTATAAACTCCTTGGGAATACTTAGTCCCCTTATAGCTTTTTGAGAAATGAACTAAACTCTTTACTCTTTGCTTAACTTGAAACTTGAGCCTAAAATGAAGTTTAAACGTTTATTAAAGACTCTTGAAAACTTTAAGAAACTTTACTTTGACTTGCTTCTTAACTTCTAGACTTGACTCTTAACTTCTTTGACTTTGATCTTAACTTTCCTTGAATTGAATTATGGATTCAAGGTTCATAATCTCATTTTTATGGATGATTTCATGATGTTTAGATGTACCTTAGAGTGTTGGAATCAACTAGAAAATGTAGGTACATCACTTAGAAACTAGTACAAAAAGATGGGGGAGGAATGGGGTGAACTGGCGTCCTTGGAGCTCTAAGAGGCGTGGGGCGCCATGCCCCAAACCTCAGAGAACATGCTGGGGCGCGCTGGCTGGCGCTGCGCCCCAAGGCCAAAATGTCAAACACAGCTTTGGGGCGCGCTGGCTGGCGCGGCTCCCCACCCCTTTACCTAGAAAATTCTGACTTTTCTCCTTCGTTTTTCATCTCTAAACCTTCCAATCTTCCATAGTTCCTTTCCCAAGCACTTTAGGGTCATTGGTACTCTCAACTTACAACAAATCTAACTCAAAAATCCACCCGAAAACACGAATCAAATCAACAAGAAACTTCAACAACACAACCAATCAAGGCTTAACAATATCCTTCAAGAACTTCACCTTTTTACATGTAAACAACTCAAAATCGCTGAATTGAAACAATTTGGTGTGTGGGTGAACTAACCCATCACTAAAAGATCTCACATACCTTAATAGGGATCACCCCCGACGAAATCCACTAGCAAGCTTGGATGATCTTAACGAATTCTTGCCTTTTTCTCCCTTTCTTTCTTCTTTTCTCTCTTCTCCAATTATCCAAACAGACTAAGTCATGTTTTTACCCCAATAAATCCCTAAAATTAAATTAGGAAATTAATTAGACAAAAGACTACTTTGCCCTTCCTTAAAACTGGATTGGGACTTTCCTCAATCCAACAACCCAACTTCCGAAAGGCATATCTCACTCATACGATGTCGAAATCGTGCAATATCGGCGGCGTTGGAAAGATCTCTCCAAGGTATTTCCAAATATATCAATAGATTCTCCTAACTCCTCCTGAGCTAGGAGTTATGGCTGTTTGAAAATGGCCAAAACACACTTTCTTAACTTAGACAAAATTTCCAGATTTCCTTATTCTTTCCAAAAATTAATATTTTCTATTTTAAACTCTTTATAGTCGTTTCTAGGTGCGAGATGTTACAATATCTCCCCATTGGGAACATTCGTCCTCGAATGAGCTTTATTTCACCAAGCTAAGGGTAGCAACATCAAGTTCAACACTCAACAAGCAAAATCAGGTAACAACATGCATACTCATAATTTAGCTAGTACTAAGAAGAGGATTAGTACCTTGATCTGAATTTTCTCCGGATTCAAAGAGATGTGGATATCTCTTATTCATATCCTCTTCAGCTTCCCAAGTAGCTTCTTCAACAAATTGGTTCCTCCAAAGGACTTTGACTGATGCGACCTCCTTTGTTCTCAACTTGTGAACTTGGCGATCTAAAATCTGGACCGGAATCTCCTCATAAGATAAATTATCCTTAATCTCAACATTTTCAGTTTGCACTATCAATGAAGGATCTCACATGCACTTCTTCAACATATAGATGTGAAATACCGAATGAACCGCCGTTAATTCTTGTGGTAGCTCCAACTCGTAAGCTACACTGCCAATCCTCTTGGCTATGCGATAAGGTCCAATATACCGGGGACTAAGCTTCCCCTTCTTACCAAACCTCATAACACCCTTCATGGGTGAAACTTTCAAATATACCCAATCATCTACTTCAAACTCTAACGCCCTTCTCCTAACATTAGTGTAGGATTTCTGACGACTATGTGCTGTTTTCAATCTCTCTTGAATTACTTTCACTTTCTCCGTAGCTTGATGAACTAAATCTGGTCCTATCAACCCTGCTTCACTAACTTCAAACCATCCAATAGGAGATCTGCATCTTCTCCCATAAAGAGCTTCATATAGAGCCATTTGGATGCTAGAGTGAAAACTGTTGTTGCAAGCAAACTCTATGAGAGGTAGGTGATCATCCCAATTTCCTTTGAAATCAATCACACAAGCCTTCAACATGTCTTCTAATGTCTGAATGGTACGCTCTACTTGCCCATCTGTCTAGGGATGAAAGGCAGTACTCAAGTTAACCTTTGAACCCAAACCTTTCTGAAAATATTTCCAAAACTGTGCAGTAAATTGTGCACCTCTATCTGAAATAATAGAGACCGGAACTCCATTGAGTCTTACCACTTCTTGAATATATAGCTTAGCATAATCTTCTGCCGAATGGGTAGTCTTTACCGGCAAAAAGTGGGCTGATTTTGTCATTTTGTCGACAATCACCCAAATAGAATCATGTTGTCTGCGAGACCTTGGCAAATCTGTGATGAAATCAATATTAATCATCTCCCACTTCTATTCTGGAAGTTCTATATTCTTTGCCAAACCACCGGGCCTTTAGTGCTCGACTTTCACTTGCTGGCAATTTGGACACTTAGCAACAAACTTTGCAATGCCCTTCTACATGCCATTCCACCAATACACTTCTCTCAAATCGCGATACATCTTTGTGGAACCTGGATGAATGGAATATCTGGAGCTATGGGCTTTCTCCATGATCCTCTCTTGGAGTTCATCCACCATTGGTACACACAATCTACCTTGATATTTCAATACACCATCTCCCCCTTGTTCAAAAGCTAATACTCTTTGCTTATGAACATTTGCCTTTAAGTCTAGCAAAATGGGATCTTGGTCTTGCTTTTCTTTCACTTCTGACATTAGTGATGATTCAGCCTCATTCGTCACCATTATTCCTCCTTCTGTGGAATCCATAAGTCTAACTCCCAGGCATGCAAGTCTGTGCACATCTTTGGCTAACTTTTCTTCCTCAACATAGGTGGTACTACCCATGGATAACTTGCTTAAAGCATCAACAACCACATCAGCCTTACCTGGGTGATAAAGAATACTCATGTCATAATCCTTGAGTAATTCCAACCACCTCCTCTGTTTGAGATTGAGCTCTTTCTGAGTGAATACATATTGCAAGCTCTTGTGATCAGTGAATATATCAACATAAACACCATACGAGTAATGTCGCCAAATCTTCAAGGCGAAAACTACAGCAGCCAACTCTAAGTCATGGGTTGGATAGTTCTTCTCAAGAACCTTCAACTGTCTAGAGGCGTAAGCTATCACATTGCCATTCTGCATTAGGACACAACCCAAGCCAACTCTAGATGCATCACAATACACCACAAAACCTTGAGTACCCTCTGGTAAGGTCAAAACTGGGGCACTAGTAAACCTCTTCTTCAATTCCTAAAAGCTCTTCTCACAAGCTTCAGACCATTGAAATTTCACTGTCTTCTAAGTCAACTTGGTTAAAGGAGACGAAATAGACGAGAACCTCTTTACAAACTTTCTATAATAGCCAGCTAAACCCAAGAAACTCCTAATATCAATTGGAGATGTGGGTCTAGGCCAATTCTGCACTGCCTCTATTTTCTGAGTATCAACTCTAATACCATCACCAGAAATAATATGGCCCAAGAATGCCACAAACTCAAGACAAAACTCACACTTAGAGAACTTGGCATACAACTCCTTATCTTTCAAGGTCTGAAGAACTATTCTGAGATGACTAGCATGATCTTCTTCATTCCTTGAATAGATTAGTATGTCATCAATGAAGACGATGACAAACATATCTAAATAAGGTTTGAAGACTCTGTTCATAAGATCCATGAATGCTGCTGGTGAATTGGAAAGGACATGACCAAGAACTCATAATGACCATATCTAGTCCTGAATGTTGTCTTTGGAATGTCACATTCCCTAACTTTCAACTGATGGTAGCTTGATCTGAGATCAATTTTTGAAAAACAGGTGGCACCCTGAAGTTGATCAAATAATTCATCTATCCTTGGAAGAGGATACTTATTTTTTATGGTAACCTTATTTAATTGACGGTAATCTATACACATCCTAAGGGAACCATCTTTCTTTCTCACAAACAAGACCGGAGTGCCCCAAGGTGAGACACTTGACCGAATGAAGCCCTTGTCTAACAAATCTTTCAACTGCTCTTTCAACTCTGCTGGTGCCATTCTGTATGGCGGAATAGAGATATGACGAGTATCTGGAATGATGTCTATGTCGAAGTCTATTTCTCTCTCAGGAGGGACTCCGGGTAGATCATCAGGGAAGACTTCTGGAAACTCTTTTACTATAGGGACTGATTGAATGGGAGATACCTCAGCACTTGAGTCATTAACTCGGACTAAGTGATAGATACAACCCTTTGAAACTAACTTTCTTGCCTTAAGGTACGAAATGAAACGACCCTTAGGCACTGCTGAACTACTACTCCACTCTATAACTGGCTCATTAGGAATCTGAAACTTGACAACTCGAGTTCTACAATCTATTGATGCATAACAGGCATGAAGCCAGTCCATACCTAGAATGACATCGAAATCCACCATGTCTAACTCAATTAAATCAGCCATGGTGTCTTTGCGATTGATGGAAATGACGCAATCACGATAAACTTGCTCAGCTAGAATAGACTCCCCAACAGGTGTAGAAACACAAAAGGGTTCATAAAGTTTCTCAAGAATAACTTCAAACTTATTTGCAACATAAGGGGTTACAAAAGATAAACTTGCTCCTGGGTCTAGCAAAGCATAAACATCAAAAGCAAAGGCTTTTATCATACCAGTGACAACATCTGGAGAGTTCTCTTGCTATTGGCGACTGGTGATTGCATAAAGACGGTTTGTTCCTCCGCCCGTACTTGAAGTAGCTCCTCTAGGTGTAACTCTGTCTGGGGGAGCAACTGATGAAGATTGGGCCCTATTGCCCTGATTTCCATTACCTTGCCTGTTCTTTGGGCACTCTTTCAAGAAGTGTCCCTCTTGTCCACACTTGAAACAACCTGTCAAGCCATCACGACACTTACCTGGGTGGATTCTCCCACACTTAGCACATGCATGAGCCCAACTACCTCATTGTGCCACACTACCCTGGGACTGCGCTGGTTTAGATATAGAGTTCTGCGAATTCTGACCATAATATTCGCCTTTGTTTTGAGGTGCAGGTGCACTAGCAGATGATGGAGTAGGCCCCTTTTCCTTCTGCTGAAAGGATGAACGATTCACATTGCCTTTCTGCTGCCCAAACTCATTCCCTGTCTTCGCTTTCTTACTTCAGAACTCTTCCATGTCTCTCAGCTTCTCTTCTTCAACGTGCTGCACATAAACCATCAACCTTGATATGTCCATGTCACCTATCAACATAGCTGCCCTGCCTTCTTTTCTTGACAGACGACCCAAGCCAACAATAAACAAGCTCATTATGCTTCTCATGTCCTTAACCATTTTAGGAGCATAGCGGGACAGTTGGGTGAACTTCAACCCATACTCACGCACACTCAAGGAATCTTGTTTCAGTGTAAAAAAACTCTCATACCTTAGCCTCTTTCAGTTCTCGGGGAAAGAAATGCCCTAAGAAGGCTTCTTCGAAACAAGCCCAACTAGCAGGTGGTACATCCTTAGGTCGACCCCCTTTCCACTGATCAAACCATGTTCTAGCAACATACTTCAGTTGATATGCAGCTAGTTCAACTCGCTCAGTATCTGCCATATGCATCACATCAAATACCTTCTTCAGCTCCTCAATAAAACTTTCCGGATCCTCAGTAGTGACCGAACCAGTGAAACTAGGAGGATTCATTCTCAAGAATTCGCGAATCCTCAAAGTGTCAGCCTCATCTTGTCTTGGTCCTCTTGGCTGCCCAACCTGGTTAGTCACAGGTTGGCTCAGCATCCGGATAGCCTCACAGAATTCGGCATTAGTGACCTCGCCTTGAGATTGCACGTTTGGTGCACTAGGTACCCCTTGCTCTTGTGGTTCAACATTTCTCCTAGCTGGACAACCTCGTGATGCTCTTCGTGGAGGCATGGTTATTTGAAACACGCACAAGCACGGATTAGAGGGAAACTTTTAGAGATAAACTCTAACGCACGAGATGGATATGAAGGAAGTGAAGAATTTCCTAAATGTTTCAGCCTCCTAATTATAGATGTGGCGCGCTTCACACCGATAACTAGGACTCTACAGACACGGCTTCATAGACTCCCTAGGACTCTTGAACTCTATGCTCTGATACCAAGTTTGTCACGCCCCGAGCCTACACGTTGGACGTGGCCGGCACTCGAAGACCATTGTTGGCCCAAAGCGAACCATTGGCCTGGCTTACTTAACTTAGCGGAAGACTTAACTCAACAAAATAAACTCAAGTAATAGTTTAAATGATAACATCTTAGCCAAAATGGCAACTTATGTCTCAAAACAAAGTATCTTCAAATACATAGCTAAGAGACTCAAAACTAACTGTCTGACTCTCTATGAAGCCTCTATAATACTGAGATGGATGTTGGGACAGACCCCACAACATCCTAATAAAACAAAACTAGGACAGCAAAATAACAGAGTCCTCCGGAAAGCAATGAGGCTCACCACTGACTCTGGAGTGCTCAACTGGATCAACGGCGCGCTGGATGCTGATCCTAGTTACCTGCGTCTACATCATAATAAGATGCAGCCCAACTGGCATCAGTACATTGAATGTACGAGTATGCGAGTTGGAATGCTAAACAACAACTTAAGCTTGAAAGGAGTACAAAAGAACACTTACCTTGGCTCTGTTTAACTCATGAATAACTGAACTCAATATAAAGCAATAAGACACATGCAATATATATAAAGCTTGTAAAACAGTGTAAACAACTTAGTTCGTTAAAGATAAAGCAATAACAAACTCAACTTTACTTCAATATAAAAGTAATATAACTTTTGTGGGAGATTCTCTAACCAACAACCACCACTATAAGCCTAAGTGGTGATACAACGTCTTTTCTACGCTGCCAGAACTGTCCTATACTTTGCCGTCATATAGAACGTTTAACATAGTGGATCTACTAGTCTATGCTAAAAGCATCTTAAAGAGTCATCTAAAAAGTATTATCATTTACTACCCATGATGGCTACATGATTTATGGAGACTTGAGTTAATATGAACTCGCATCCCCATATCGGTGCTCAATACTACTGCCAAATATACTTAGCTCATATGTTTGTAAAAACAAAACTCTTTCTTTGGTTTGAGATAATTACTCAAAAACTTAGCTTAAAAGCTCTCTTGGAATCAATGTTCCCGTTGTTGCTCAAATGTGAAAACATTTATAAACTCCTTGGGAATACTTAGTCCCCTTATAGCTTTTTGAGAAATGAACTCAAGTTTTTACTCTTTGCTTAACTTGAAACTTGAGCCTAAACCGAAGTTTAAACGTTTATTAAAGACTCTTGAAAACTTTAAGAAACTTTACTTTGACTTGCTTCTTAACTTCTAGACTTGACTCTTAACTTCTTTGACTTTGATTTTAACTTTCCTTGAATTGAATTATGGATTCAAGGTTCATGATCTCATGTTTATGGATGATTTCATGATGTTTAGATGTACCTTAGAGTGTTGGAATAAACTAGAAAATGTAGGTACATCACTTAGAAACTAGTACGAAAAGATGGGGGAGGAATGGGGTGAACTGGCGTCCTTGGAGCTCTGAGAGGCGTGGGGCGCCATTCCCCAAACCTCAGAGGGGCGCGCTGGCTGGCACTGAGCCCCAAGGCCTAAACGTCAGACACAGCTTTGGGGCGCGCTGGCTGGCGCGGCTCCCCACCCCTTTACCTAGAAAATACTGACTTTTCTCCTTCGTTTTTCATCTCTAAACCCTCCAATCTTCCCTAGTTCCTTTCCCAAGCACTTTAGGGTCATTGGTACTCTCAATTTACAACAAATCTAAATCGAAAATCCACCTGGAAACACAAATCAAATCAACAAGAAACTTCAACAACACAACCAATCAAGAGCTTAACAATATCCTTCAAGAACTTCACCTTTTTACATGTAAACAACTCAAAATCGCTGAATTGAAACGAGTTGGTGTGTGGGTGAACTAACCCATCCCTAAAACATCTCACATACCTAAATAGGGATCACCCCCGACGAAATTCACTTGCAAGCTTGGATGATCTTGACGAATTCTTGCCTTTTTCTCCCTTTCTTTCTTCTTTTCTCTCTTCTCCATGCTTGGATGTTTTAAACTCTTTATAGTCGTTTCGAGGTGCGAGATGTTACAATATTCTATTTTGATGATGAGTGACTCGAGTTTGGTGTGAGATTATGGACGAGTGGTTATATGTGTTGGATCAGTAGTATGAGTGATAAATCAGGTGTCACGCCGATACTGATAGATCGGTATGGATAAGTTTTCAATAATTTTATGTGATTTGCTTCTATTCATGTGTAGAGTTTTTGTGGTGTTCATTATATTTATTGCGGGGACTTATTTTTCCAGCAATTGACCTTGATATGTTCGGAATGAGTCTATCTATATGCTTGGTGTTGACTTCTTGATCATTTGATTTTATTGACTATGTGTCTACATATTTTATGACTTGCCCTTATATACATTTTTACAAATCTTAGTCGGCTTGTGGTGCCGACTAGTCTAGTGTTTGTACTGATACTACTCCTACACTTTTTAGTGCAGATTGTGATCTAGAATCGTCCACATGACCTCACATTTATTGCAGCTACAGTACTCTAGATCTAAGGGTGAGCTACTCCCAATCAAGCTCAAATGATCAATGTCTACTCCCTCCAGACATTGTTTATTTATTTATATAGCTAGTTTCATGACCATTCTTAGACATTTGAGTTAGACTCATGTACAAAGACTTTCGAATTTCGGGGATGTAATAGTTTAGACTTTCCGCACTTCTTATTTATTATGTTTGAAACTCTTAATTCTTGCCTTAATGTTTTTTAAATATGATTAATATTGATTTAGTTATACCATGTTTTAGGTAATAAGATATGGTTATCTATTAGTATGTGTGTCAATCACGTCGGCTTGGATCGTGATAGTGACTTTCAATATTGGTAAGCAAATGGAGCTGCCAAGAGCATACAATGCAACCTATAGTTACCACATTGACGTAGTACCTACATCGTGCTGCAACATTAAATCAAGTGCTACTTGGAAGGGAACCCAATTTTTTTGATTTTCTTGTTTGGTTTTTAACGTGTGTTGTGATGTAGGACTTAAAAAAATAAAATAGGAGTGTTATACAGGGAATTGAAAAGAAAAAATAGAGGTCCATTGGAAGGTGGATTTATGGGTCGTGCATCAACATACGAACCGTACTTCTTAGCTTACATTGTTGTTGAACTAACTTTGAAGTTTTAAAAATCTGATTTTAACATTATTCTAAAATGGGCGTTATTTAAAATTGTTGGGAATAGTATTTGGAGTTTGAACACAAAAACTTAAAAAATTTTGGAGTTGATTTTGAATTTAAATTGTTGCTAAGAATTTTCAAATATCCTACAAGATGTGTAATAATTTATCAGAATATTTGAAACATCTCTAAGGATGTTTGAAACTTCTCATTAATGTTTCAAACATCTTCTTTTTAGTTCTTCATTGTCTGAATTTTTTCCTAGTATTTTGAAATGTAAGAGAAAGGGAGAAAGAAGTCATTATTACTTCAAGAAAAAATGTTAATTAAATATTAATAAAATTAATATATTAATGTTCAATCATCATCAAATCAAATAAGTCAATATTTAACTATTTGTAAAACTATTTGTGAGATTAATAAATACAATTAAATCAATAAGTCATTATTTAAGCATCCTCATATATATTAGATGAAAATGAAGAAGAACAAAATAATTTATCAAGGACAAGAATTAACTAGAGAAAAATTGAAAATAGGTTTGGCATCTCTAGATTCAATCAATAAATAGCCGCTAATCATTAATACAAATAAATTAATGTTTAAACAAATTGTTACACCCTATGTTCATTAGAGAGTTATTGCATCACCATTTAGCCCAATTCTTCCTTTCTTATCCAACATTATCCCATTTGGTAAGAAATTAGATTGTCTCCACTGTTAAAATCTTCAAAGTTCGTAGAAGATCATGTTCGTCAGATTAGGTTGTCTACAAATTTAACGTTGTTTGGTGGAAATTTGGATTGATTTTAAACAAGAATTGAAACTGAAAATCATAGAAGATCAAGTTCGTCAGTATAGCTAGTGATATTTATACACTTTTATACATTACTATACATGTTTATTTAAGATAGATATATTTTAATATACTTTTATACAAAGTAGATACATTAGTTATGGTGTATCCATATTATATTATACCATAATATATAAAAGTGTATAAACACTACTGAAAAGAAATATTGACTATGCTTATGTAAACTCATAAAATTATAGTTACACGGCTACAATATTGTGTTTGTGTTGAATTTCTCACATGATATTTAAAAGGGATAATTGTACAGAATGACAAACTTATAATCTAAAATAAATGGAGTAGCTACTGTTTGATTTAATTGTGCCCCGTAGCAAACGTTTGTCAGTCGCCTCTCTCCCTCCAAATTATCGCTCGCCACTCTCCCTTTCTCGCTCGCTCCCTCTGTGCTCGCCTCTCTCGCTTTATACAACAGAATTGTATAAATTGCATTTTTATTTGTATAAAGCGAGAGAAAATTGTATATACACATGCAAATATATATATATATATATATATTCGTCCTATACACTTATAAATATACAATAAAAATATTCCCCTGCCCAGTTCTCTTTTGCCTTTCTCTTTCTCGTTTTATACAAACACAGATTATACAATATAATGTAAAATTTATGCTTGTATAATGTATAATTTATGTTTGTATAAAGCGAAAGAAATTGTATATACACATGCAAATACATATATATTCGTCTTATACACTTATAATTATACAATACAAATATATTCCCCTGCCCAGTACTCTTTTGCCTTTCTCTCTTTCTCATTTTATACAAACACAGATTATACAAATATAATGTATAATTTATGTTTGTATAAAGCGAAAGAGAGAGCGATTTTTGATATACAAATATTTTTGTTAACGATTTATACAAACGAGAGGCTAACAACAATTTATACAAATGGCCTGCCAGCGAAATTATACAAATCTAAAGAGGAGCCAACGAATTATACAATTGCTTCTTTTTGTATATATGTACAGCGAAATAGACATAGCTTTCAATTGTATATGTATAGCGAATTATACATATATATGTTTGCTATGGAGCGCAATTATGCAAACTTTGTTATAGCATAC
>JAJOOR010014608.1:0-16345 GCA_036250505.1 Solanum acaule
ATAAAATTCATATTTTTTCTAATTTATATGTGGGTTTATAAAAGTCTGCACATGTATTTAAAAAACTTATTTGAGCATTACTAACATAATGCTTGTATACATTTGAAGATCCATCCATTTGCATGACGCTTTGTGGCTTTGGAAGATGTCTGCTAGCTTTCCTTGAACTACTACATAGAATTTAAACCTTTTGTCTTCATTTTTCTCCGTAAAATAATAACTTACTGAGTTTAATACTGAAATAAAATAGTTATTGTCTCTTGGAATTTTGTTGTATGCTATCCATAGATTGTCTATCAAACATCTTTGATGTTTATCTATTTTGTCTCTGGCTTTACTCTAAAACTTAAATTAGACGGAGGATAAAATATTAGATTCTGCCTTCCGAAATATAGTCTTTCCATAGGAGTATTTAACCTTGCATCTTCTAATCTTGTCTGTGGTCGAAACAAAGTGTTTCCCAGTAATATCTGTAAATATATATCTTTGTCATTTTGCCCAATGTTACTTGAGCTGAACGCCTTGTCTTGGTTCTTGTCTGTACTCATTCTGAAAATAAATAATTAGTTTTCATAAGTTTGCGTAATTGATCTGCTAAGGAATTATCTTTTCCTTTTATATGTTCTAAAGATATATTATATATTGATGTAGCATCTAAAAAATTTAGCCATCTTCTTTTACTACTATTTTTTCCTTCTATTTTCTGGTGGAATTTTACAATAGCTTCGCAGTTAGTTCTTAGCAGAATTTCTTTCATATTGATAATATATAATTTTAAACTATTTAAACCATAGATGACTGCTAGGATTTCTGCATCTATACTATTCATGTTTCCCTTTTCCTTGTATTTTTCACTGTGATAGGCGCAAATTTTTTCATCTTTCTTGTCTCCGTATTTATTGTTCTTTGTTTTTAATATTGCTCCCCATCTTTCCAGACTTCCGTCGATTTCCACTACTGGGTAGTCCGTTTCTAGTGGGAGGGCTAAATCTGGTATGTTTTTAACCATTTGTTTAAGCTTTTGTACTAACTTTATGTCTTCCATATTGAATGCCTTCTGTCCATGAATTCATGTCTTAGAATATAAGGGTCCTGCTATTTTTCCTAAGTCTTATAAAATTTCGTGCATAATTTAATATTCCTAGAAATTTTTGCAAGTCTTTAGTATTATCTAATTTATCAGGCATGTCGAGGACCTTTTTTGCTATATGGGGTTGCAATTTTATCTTTCCATTTCCAATTTCTACCCCTAGGAATTTTATAAGTGTTTTACATAATTCCATTTTCTTTTTGCTAATTATAATTCCATTGTCTACAAATAATTTAAACACCGTTTGTAAATGTCCTAGATGTTCGTTGGTATTATTACTGAATACTAAGATATCGTCTACATATACTAAAATAAAAAATTTATAATCTCTAAATATATTGTCCATCTTTCTTTGAAAGATTGGAGGAGCTGTTTTTAAACCGAAGGGCATTACCAGCCATTCGAAATGTCCTTCTGGGCAAGTAAAAGTTGTCCATTCTATACTGTCTTCATGCATTTTGACTTGCCAGTATCCGAATTTACAAAAAAAAAAATTCCTTGTATTCGATTTATTAATTCTGATTTGTCTGGTAATTTATATCCATCCATTCTAGTATTGTCATCAAGTCTTTTTATAGTTTATTACCATTCTAGCTTTTCCTCTTAATATCTCATTATGGTTTCTTACCATAAATGCGGATGACCTATGTTTTGAAGTTGATCTTCTTATTACTCCTAAATTTAGTAATTCCTTTATCTGGTCTTCAAATTCATTTAGGTCTTCATTTGTGGATTCTATTAAAGCAGTTTTAACAGTATATTTTGGGTTAATAATATCAAGTCTGCAAGTTATATGATTGGCTTCCCAGTGCTTCAGAGGTCTTTCTCCAATTATTTCTAATTTATCTAAGATGGAAATTACTTCCTCTAGGTCTTTCTGACTTTTTATGACTCCTATATATTGTAATCCCTTTTTGAAATTGTAAAGTTCTGTATTTATTTCTATTAAGTTATAGCCTTTATCTAGTTGTATATCAGATAAACTTAGCTCTAATAATTCAATTTCTTCAATTTCTTCTTCAATAACATGTATCTTAGTACAATTACATTCTTCTCCTTTATTACATTTTGAAGTATTTATATTAAGTTTATCAGTATTTTTAAGATACCTAGATTTCGTTGGGAAACATTCTGTTGTTATAGAGGTCTGAGTCATATTTTTAGAGAATATTACTCCGTCTCTAGTAAGGAGACAACTTCCGTTGTTATGTAATAAGAAGTCTAGACCTAAAACAAAGTCTACTCTAATATTTAAGTCTCTAACCCATATTTTTTCTAATTTATATGTGGGTTTATAAAAGTTTGCACATGTATTTAAAAAACTTATTTGAGCATTACTAACATAATGCTTGTATACATTTGAAGATATGTCCATTTGCATGGAGCTTTGTGGCTCTGGAAATTCTTTTATTATTATCTAGAGGCAGTATATTTCTATTTATTATACTTTTGTACATCCGGAGTCTACCATTGCTAAAGTTTCTATTTCTTAGTCTTGAATTCTTATTCTTGTTAATATTTTGATAGTATTAATTTTCTTGTCTTCATTACAAATTAATCCCTCAAATGATTTAGTCTTCTTTTTCATTTAAGAGCTCGATTTCCTCTTCTGGCGTTGTATTTTGGTTGTTTTCCTCTTCTACTTTTTTCTTTTCCCTTTTCTAATTTACTTATTCTGTCTTCTAAACTATCAATCCTTTTTTCTAAAGATATTAGTGTTTTTTCTTTTGTACTTATCGTTTGGTCTATAACTTTGATGTTAAATATCATGTCAATGCACATAAGACATCCCTCTATATATCAATTCATACATTTAGCTTTCTGTCTTTACTAGGGTATCCTGTGCAATTAAAACATTTTTGACTATCTAACCCTTTTCCTTTGGAGAATTGGTGATCGCATTGTATATTAACAAAGGTAAAATCTTTGATGTTTAAGTCTAACTTTTCTAATCCTATTTCGTTTATTAAAGTTTCTTCTTCTGAATCAGACGAATCTTGTTGTCTTCTTTCTATAGCATCTATGCTTATTACTGAATATATGCTCTTATTATCTGACATGTATTCATCTACATTTATCAGGGTTTCTTGGAAATCTTTTATAAGTTGGGCATTTCTTGTTCTACTATTATTTCTACTTGGACAAGTATTAGCTAGATGTTCTTCACTTCCGCATGTAAAACAAGATAGTCTATTTTTGTAAATTCTGTTATTATTATGTTTTCTTACATGTCTATCTTTATTTAGGCAAGGCTTTCTTGCCGTAGATTTCCTTAGATAATACTTTTTCCTAGGTTTGTAGTCTTGGTTATTTTGATATGTCTTTCTATATTTTCTTTTTGGTGTACTTTGATCATAGCTTTGTATTGTATATATATTCTTTCAAAAACCAGTCTCATTTTGTTTCAATTGTTTTTGTATTTGTATATTTGTACATTTCTCCTATAATATTTTATGACATGTTGTATTTTATGCCCTATATTCGGGTTTTGCATTACTCCTTCTCTTTTGTTCCATCTTTCTTCTATTTCTCTTCCTAAGGCTCCAGGGAGTTTGTTAAAAAGTTTTTTCCCAAGCTTTGATCAAGCGCGTTGCCGCTTATAGCGCAATAGTAAAAATAATCTTTTAAAAAGTTCTTTATATGGCTCCAATTTGTAATACTAAGTTGTTCTAATTTTATTAGTGCATTCTTTTGTAACACTACTAATCCGCTATTTGGGTCTTCCCCTGTTATTAGACTGTGTATTTTATTAGTGAAATTATACAGGTTTGGTCCCATATTCACTAGTTCTTGGAATTCTTGAGGGTAAGCTACTTTATATGCTTCCTATACTCCTTTGATTGATTCTCCTAGAAAAGTTTCCATGTATCTATACATAGTTTCTGCATCTGTTTCACTATAATGGTGTATATAATCTGCTACTACTATTCCTTTCCATACATCTATTACTAAGTTCCATAATTGAGGGTCGTGAGCTGCTATATTTAGTATTTTTCCTCTATCTCCTCCATCTTGGAGTTTGATAGGAGCATCTATTGGCATTCTTATTTCTATAGGTCTAACCATTTCTGGTTCTGTAGCCGGGTCTTGTCTAAAGACACGATGTCGTGGTAGATTTCCTATAGTATATTCTACTGGTCGTACTGGGGTTGTCTTTTGAAAGGGCTCGAACTAGAGGAGGCGGTTTCCATAAATTCTTTTAAACTACGTATTGTCTCGTCATCACTTTCGTCTTCTCGTTCATTTTCTTAAACTATTTCTAAGTCTAAATATTCTAACCTCTTAATACTTCCTATTTTTCTTGTTTTTATGCTAAATATAAAGTTCTGTTTTTCCAATCTTGTTTTTCTATTCTAATTTCTTATATGTAATGGCAAATTTTAGTTCCTATTGTAGGTATTTGTAAATCTACTTGTTTAATTCGTTGGTGTATAGAAGTTATTTCTTGTGTTGTAAGTATGTCTGAATATAGTTCTATCTGTTCTGAATATAGCTGTCCTTGTTCTATTAAGAAGTCGTATATATCTGAATAATTTTGTCTTATTTACCAATGATACTCATGGTCAATTATTATCTGTTTTTCGTAAGGTCTAAACCTTTTCTTATATATTCTAGAGGGCATGTATTATATTATTTGCATAAATAAGTCGTCACAGGATAGTAACGTATGCTCTGATACCAAATAAAACCGTTTAAATAAAATGATAAAATTCTTCAATAAAATTAAGTTATATTTCTTGAGATAGGATGCGTTTGTAGATGATGTTATAAAATCCTACTCAGTACTCCCTCTTCCTGCTCCGTTATCTAGTTTAATAGTTTTCTGTTACTAAATCTATGTAATTTCTCCCAAAATTACTCTTTTTTTTTTTTTAAATGTTCATTTCTCTTTTACTTTACTCTGTTCATCTCTTTTCCTTAACCCTTGTTCTTAGCACCTGCTTCTTTAATCACACCCTGGGATACACAGTCCTTTCGGTTCCATGACCATGACGGACTTTCAACTTCCCTAGGTATTTATAGGTTAATCCATCGGGGTTAATAAGAAGATAAGGAACTAACCATTTACTATGAGTAATTTAAACAGTGTATGAACATCATAGTAATATAAACATCATATTATACATTCATAATAACAGTATAGAATAATACATACATAATATAGGAAGAAACTTATTAAGATCTAGAAAACTGATAACTACTTACATGATAATGGTCGGAATGAGGTTTCCCTTTCGGGAGTCCCCTGGTGACCTTGCAGCTACTTGCAGAAAATAAACACTCACACTCTTTGTACACAAACACTCACACTCTTTTTATTTTTATTTTTATTTTTTATGAAAGGGAGGGGGAATATGTAAACTAACTCTTACAAGATCTTTCTTCTTTGCTGAATGCTCTGCTTACTCTTCTCTCTGCTCTCTCTTCTTGCAAATGGTCTCTATTAATAGGAGAAAATCTGAATTTGAAGTTCGGATTTCAAATGTTGAAATAATCTTTCTTTTCCTGCCGGGTGTTCTTTGGGCCCCATCGTCACATGTGCTTGAAAGACTTTTTCAAAATTAATTATCCTTCTTTTGTCTTCTTTTGGGTAGTGGAGTCTTCTTTATAGGTAATGGAGTCTTCTTTATAGTAGTGACTTGTGATGTCATTGCTTACATTTTCTTTTTGTCTTCTTTTGTTGACATCATTGCTTACGTATCTATATTCTTTAGGTATCCAGGTTGTGTAGAGCTTCAAAATCGAAACTCATTCCCTATATATATATAAAACAGAAAAGAAGGAGAAGCAAATTACATCTAAAAAAACTGCACCTCATTCTAGAAATAAATTGGGAAAACACATCAAATCTCTCCTGAATTTGGCAACAAAATTTACTTTAGCACTTTAACTTTACATATAATTATTACCCTCCTAATTTCATTTCAAGTAAATTTAAATTCACCCTAAATTTATAAGACCAGTCTCACATGGTAAATGCACTCCACACGCGCCATGTCATCGACACATCAGTACCACATCGTTGTCACGTCAGAGCCACATTGATAATTATTTAAATTTTGAGTTTTTTATTCCTTTTTTGTTTTCTTAATTCACAATTTTAGAAAGGAAAAAAAAGAAAAAGAAAAATTCATCCAAGATTATAAAAAAATAAAATAAATAGTAACAACTAAAAATTTAATTAGAGATGAAAAAAGTATAATTTTTCGTTAAAAAAAGCTTTTAAGTTCATCACATCAATAAACACTTCTATAAGTAGTGATCTTGAAGCAAAAAATAAGTTGTTGGTTGTTTTCAATTTTTTCCTTATTCATAACAATTAAAAATAAGTGAGAATAAATTCTCATATTTACTAATGGAAAATAAATGGGGATATGAGTGTTTCGAAGAAGGAGAAAGAAGGGGAAAAGAGGGATTTGTCGAAGAAGGAGAAATAAGGTTAGGGTGAAGGGTTTCGAAGAAAGAAAAAGAAAGTGGGGAGTTCGAAGAAGAAAATTAAGAAGTGGTGCAAGTGGTGGCAAGGAGTGGTGGGGTGTGAGAAAGAAAAAATGCTAGGGTTGTTGGTGGATAGGGATGGTGGGGTGTGAGGAAGATGAAAGGAAAAATTCTTATTAGCTGAAAAGAAAAATAAAAGTTGCCCAATTGTTTTTTTTCTCTTTAATTTTTTATTATTTACGTGCTGGTTTTTTTTTATTTTCCACATTAGCCATTAAGGGGGTATTTAATTCACTTGAAAGTTGTTTAGAAGGTATTTAAACGCCCGTATAGTTCAAGTACTAAAGTAAGTTTTGCAGTCAAATTCAGGAGGGATTTGATGTATTTTCTCAAATAAATCAAAAATAACATTGATTTATCTTATCAATTCTAAAAAAAAAAGTTCGATAAATAGTTAACGAAGACTAAATTATTATTTTATAAATAAATTTAATTTTATCAAAATTATTGGATGCATACTCAAAAGAGATCATTTTTTTCAAACTTCTAATATAAATTGTGATCCTCTACTCATCAGATGTCTTGAATTTCATCCCGAATATAATAAAAATCAGATTGACATCCTAAAAATGAGCCTATGTGCATATCCAAATTAGTGGAGGCTTAATGTAGATATCGAGCACTCCTAAGTCAAATCCCTCAAATTTCAATTTGAGTATAAAAAATAACATTATTATCCTAAATAATGGGTCCTATATGCGTATTTACGTTAGTCAAGGTCCAATATAAATATTTGACACCTCTTAATTAAGTGTCTCCAAATTTTTAATTTAGTTAAAAAGAACTTATTTCACCACCCTTAAAAATAAGCCTTATATACGTATTCAAATTAATCGAGCTTTGTATAATTAGAGGGCACGTTTGAAGATGCACGTTTACTGCATCTTCAAGCTTTCTCTGCAAATTTATTTCTAAAAAGAAAAAAAAAACTTTAGAATCAGATGGCAAATCAATCCTCTTCTTACCCAATTCTTTGTGCTTCCTTCAATCAAGACAACAGGTAATCATCAATTTTACAAGAATTTTTTTCGTGGGTATTAATAATTTCTCAATCTTGATTTAGCTATTTGTTGTAATATTTTTTTTTTTGTTGGATTATTTAGTTGCTTTGCAATTGGAACAAGGGAAGGGTTCAAAATTTTTGATTGTAATACTGGAAGACTCCTTTATGAAAGAGGTAAGTAGCGATCTGCTGTTTTTTTTAAGAAAAATTTTTTGTTCAGTATTTAGTTTTGAGCTAAAAAGGGTTTCTTTAAAGCTTATAAAGTTTTGATTTTGATTTGTATATTTTGGAGAAATTAGGAAGTTTAGTTGTTTTCTTGTAAAGATTTAGCTAGAAGGAAATTCAGATAAAAATGGTATCTTTATTTAAAGGGTATAGCTGACTCGAACTTGTTTGAGATTGATGTGTAGTTATTGTTGTTATGTTGCTTCTTTGGAGTAGTAGTTGATAATCAATATCCAGCTGAATGCTCGATAATTTAGTATCAAAATGGAACCTATGTGATATAACAATGTTTAAAGTTATGATCTTTTTCGTTGCATCTGTGTTACAAAGTTTATATAATCACGGTGTTTGGGGAAGCTTGCACGTACTTTGACTAGTTCTTAGGGTAACTCTATCGATTAAGGCTCAGAGAGATAAATCACCTAGTGTTTTTGCCTCTGCTAGGATTTCAACTTGAGACCTCTGCTAGTGAACAAGTTAGCTTCAGTATCATGACAAATTGATGTTTTGGTAGCTGTTGATAACACACATTTTGTGAAGTGTTATTCTGTCCCTGTCACTTGAGATAAAGTCAACTGGAAACTGTGATTGGAGTCGTGGTTTGAAGATGACGATTTGAAGATTCAGGTGTCTTGGTTGTCGATACCAAGGTTGAATGAATCATTCTACCTGGCAAGCCGCTGCAACAAAAGTAGAGTGCAGCAAGGGGGAATACCACTTTGGAATGGAAAAGGATAGTTCCAAACGAAGGACCCTGGGGCAAGCTTTCCAGTGTCCAAGTGTCAAGTCCCGAGGGCTTGTGGAGCATTCATCATTTTAGACATGTTGTTTAGCTCAAGCCCTCTCGCAATTGTTGGGGATGGTGAACAGGTTCCACAATTTACCAAGTTCAAATGCTTTTGAAAAATCTGAAAGTTGCACAACTTTTAAGTGTAGTTGCTTTGTTGTATAGATCAACTTTAAAGTTGCACAATTTACCATTATAAATTCAGATTATAATGGTATCTTTATTTAAGGGGTATAGCTGACTCGAACTTGTTTGAGATTGATGTGTAGTTATTGTTGTTTTCTTGCTTCTTTGTAGTTGATAAATCAATATCCAGCAGAAAGTTTAAATATTTAGTGTCAAAATGGAACCTACGGGATATAACAATCTTTAACATCATGATCTTTTTGTTGCATTTGCATTACAAAGTTAGGGATACAAGTTAGCTTTAATGTCCTTACAAATTGATTTTTTTTGGTAGTTGCTGGAGCATTTATTATAGTAGAAATGTTGTTTAGCTCAAGCCTTCTCGCAATTGTTGGAGCTGGTGAACAGGTTTCGTAATTTA
The DNA here is from genome assembly GCA_036250505.1 of Solanum acaule. Lineage (NCBI taxonomy): Eukaryota > Viridiplantae > Streptophyta > Magnoliopsida > Solanales > Solanaceae > Solanum > Solanum acaule. The sequence goes on from JAJOOR010014608.1 coordinate 9,149, forward strand.
CTATACTCTAATTGTAGTCCTTTTAACTATTCATTGATCTACTAGATTTCTGATGAGTTTCTTACTACTTGTGTGGTTTCAACAGCCGTCTTTGTCACCTCGAAGACTCTGTTTGTTTAATACTGTGACTGGAGTAGCTCTTGAGGAACTTAACTTCTTAACTTCAATCCTTGCTGTTCGCATGAATAAGAAAAGGTAAACTACATTTGACTCGTTGAACATTCTCGTTGGTCGGTTTTTCATTTGTATGACATGTTGTATTCAGAGTTTGATGTTTTAGAGGGGTAAACTTTTTTTATTCAAAGAAAGTTGTAGATTAGATTGAATAAAGCTATACTCCTGCAGGTTGATTGCCTTTTTGGTTTATTGAAGGTGGAGTCTCTTGCATGATAATGCTAAACTATTGACTTTTGACTTGAATCTAGCTGAACGAGTTAAGAAATTCCAACTGCCTAGAAAGTGGATTCTATTCTATCCATAATGACAATCCATTCATACTTTTACTCCCTCCGTTTCAATTTGTTTGTCTCGTTTTGACTTGGTACAGAGTTTAAGAAAGTAAGAAGACTTTTTAATCTTGTAGTCTTAAACTAAATATATGTGAAATATACCAAAAATCTTCTCCATGTCTTTATCTTAATAAAAGAAATTAAACAATCTATAAGAATTCATTTTGAAATGCACAGACAATAGGCTCATCCTGGCAGAGATGCAGAAGCAATCTCCTTATTTCATTCTGCTAGCTGATACTAAATTTTTGTTCTCATTGAACTGACAATGGTTACTATCATTAGTCTGAGTCTCGAGATCATACTAATTAAAATGTCCTGTTGCAACCAGGGGCGGAGCCAACATGTTCTTAGGGGGTTCATCCGAACCCCCTTCGTCGGAAAATATTATTATATATACATGGTTAAGATTAATTTTTAGGTATATATAATAGATGTCGAACCCCCTTCAACTAGTTTGTGTGTTCACTTCTTCAGATTTTGAACCCTCTTATTGAAAATCCTCGCTCCGCCACTGGTTGCAACAAAAGACTTACACACTCCCTCCGTTTCATTTTGTTTGTCTAGTTTTGACTTGGCATAGAGTTTAAGAAAGTACTAAGGCTTTTGAATCTTGTGGTCTTAAACTAAAGATATGTAGAATGTACCAAAATGCCCTTTAATCGTGTGGTCTTAAACATGTCATGTGGAAAGTTAGAATTGACGAGTTGCCAAAAAATGGAAAGACAAATTCTTTTTGAACGGACTAATAAGGAAAGTAAGACAAATGAATTGTTTTTCTTGTGGCTGTTAGGATTCTTTTTCCCTGTATTATGAACTATGCACATTGATTCTGAATCAGAACAGAAAGGATATATTTGGTCTTTGTAACTTGATTGTTAATGCCAAGCAATTCTTTTGTCAATCTCTGCAGTAAGGCCATCAGTACTCCGCAGGATAACACATTTACTCATCTGTTTGGGGTTCTGCATAATTGTATTAAACGAACAAACGGTGTTTGTGTGGAAATAAGCATGTCAATTAGTTTTTTAAAAAAAACATTTGTCAATCTTGATTAACAACTCATATTTTTTTATTTTTCCCTTTTCGATTCTTTTTCAAAACAATGTCCTCGAATTTGCAGATTGATTGTCATATTGCAGGAGAAGACATTTGTTTATGATATAAATAGTCTTAAGATACTGGACACAATTGATACGGTGCCGAATCCAAAAGGTCTGTTTGAAAGTTTTTTGTTCAAGTTTTAATGGCTCATTGTCAATCTTGTATACTAGATTGGATTAGAACATGACTCGAATAATCATTGGATATGACATTCTCCGCCCCGCTTAAAAAGATCAACAGAAAAGGAAAGAATAAAAGAAGTCACTGTGTTATACCTTTCAAGTTTTTGTTTAATGAAGTGGATGCTATAAAATTTTAAAAGAAGTCACTGTGTTATACCTTTCAAGTTTTTGTTTAATGAAGTGGATGCTATAAAATTTCCAGTTGGCCTAGCACATTTTCTTTTCTTATCAACAAGTTCTTGTTTCAATTTTTAGGACTTTGTGCATTTTCACCCAGCTTGGATGGTTCATTTTTGGCCCTTCCAGCAAGTACAACCAAAGGATCATTGTTAGTCTATAATGTTTCTGACCTCCGTTTGCACTGTGAGGTGTGTTTCTTACTGTTATGTATTTGATATTACGCAATCATCTTTAATAAGATCAACGGATTTGAGATGTTATACATCATAACTTTGAGGAGTTTAGCATTTTCCTAATTTTGAACCAACTATTTAACCATCATTTTCTCTTTCTTATCCTTTACAAGATGGTGGGATTTTATCTTATCTCGGTTGCTGTTATAAAATGCAGATAGATGCTCATCGCTCACCATTGGCTGTCTTGAGTCTTTCATCAGGTGGAACTCACATTGCAACAGCATCTGAACAAGGGACCATGATCAGAATTCATCTTGTTTCAGATGCAACTAAGGTGAACCCTCAAGCACATTTGTATCTAAATGTGATACTAATAAGTACTCCTTCCGTTTCAATTTGACTGTCTTACTTTCTTTTTTTGGTAACTCTTTACTTCTAACTTTCCACCGGGCATGCATAAGACCACAAGATTAAATGACATTTTGGTACATCCTACATATCTTTAATTTAAGAACACAAGATTCAAAAGTTTCTTTATTTTCTTAAACTTCGTGCCAAGTCAAAACTAAACAAACAAATTGAAACGGAAGGACAATGTTCGAACTGCTAAGTAAACTGCAAAGTCATGAATGAAGTTTGCTTTGTACAAGTGGTCTAACATTGTACGGAGTTTTCTTAAACTTTGTGTCAAGTCAAAACTAGACAAACATTGAAAAGAGATGAACTATGTATGAAATAGTTCACTTTGCAGTTCCAACAAATATGACTTTACCGTTCTTTCTAAACAATATATTTTAAAAATATCAAGTCCTATTTGGGATAAATGAGAACGATAAACAGGTTGTTTAAAGTAATTACCATATCAAAAAATAGGTAGTTACCTACTGAGGAAGTACTGTTTCACTTGTAATGTGTTATGTTACATGTCAGTACATTGTTGGTAATTGATGCTTCTGTGTTACAACTTCACTTGAATTATGTCTTTTCGTTGATTATTATTTCAATATCTTAATGGATCTTATCGTGTCCATTGGCAGTCATATAGCTTCAGGAGAGGATCATACTCTTCAAATATCTTTTCTTTGTCATTCGCGCCAGCGGCAGAACTTCCAGATATTCTTCTTGCAACTAGTTCTTCTGGTTCTGTTCATGTTTTCTCTTTGGGTTCACCCCCAAATCAAAGGTGAGAACTCAATTTCCCAAGTGTAATTAAGCATGGACACCAACATCTTTTCATCTCGAATCCAAACATTGGCTAGAGAGCGAACAATTAATATCTTTGTTTCCCTTACTCATCCTCATTTCACTTTCTTGTCTTCTTTTAGAATATAATTGACGGGCTCATTTGGCTATTAGATTTTTTCACCTTTTCCCGGAATTAGTTCTTACATCAGTATGCACATCTCTATTTCGTAATCCAAGAATTAGACCTAATTTACTTTGCTTTTTTTGTTGCTCTTCTTACTTCTACTGTAAATTGTACAAGGTCTTCTGGTCTTCTAGGATCAATAAAAGTACCTCATACTATTAACGATGCCCTGGATCCTGCTCAGCATTGCATACTGCATCATGCTGTCCCGGCTGGAGTGAGAAGGTATTGTATTCAATCCACACATTATATCAACTAAATTTGGTGTTTTTGACATATACTAAATTGGCACAAGTAGTTGCAACTTTCGATACGTATTTAACAAAGGCAAGCCAAGTCTTCTGTAGTCTTTTATTGAATTCAAGTTGTCTTTCTTCAGATTGGACATTTATTAGCCTACTTTTCTAGCTATATGAAATAAATCTCGGTGAAATTCTCTCATCAAACTTTTTTCGTAAATACTATCATGCAGTAATACGTTGATCCGCAAAATAGAGAAATTTGACGAGACAGCAACACCTGAACATGTGGTACTAAGGTGAGAAAAAGTGATTGCGTATCCATTTATGTGGCACATAGTTAATTATTGTGCATCTATATGGACTGTGTTGATTATTGTTAAGCAACTTCCATAGAAATGTTGAAGGTCTCAGTAAATTCTTCGGGTTTGTGCTTAGAAAATTTGACTGATCTTCGGAATTCTAACTCATCTATCTACTTTGATCTGTATTTGATTCTGTAGAGCCACTATACCTATGATCACCTATGGCGGATACTTCCTGGAGTACGTCTACAACGTCAACCATCAGAACAAGTCTTCGTGGACCTTAGAACGAGAATTCAATCTTTTAACAGCAGAAACATCCTCGTTACCATGAAACTAAACACTCCGTGCACCAAATGTAAAGCTTCTTCGAACTTTAAAGCTGAAACTGCAGCACGTCCTGCTCGAGTTGCCATCCTATCGATCAATGTACTTTCAAGAAGAAATGCTCCATGGCTTGTCCAGTAGAGAACACAAATGACAATTTCCAAAAATGTATATGTTATGTGCATATAACTTTAATGTTACTCTAATTTTCTGCATCTATGTAACACAACTGTATAGTCAGAAAAAACTGAAAAATTGTTAAATTTATGCAAGTTCATTGTAACATTAGTCTTGTTATACATTGAAATATAAATTTACTTGTGTTCTTAATCACATTAAGAGTTGTCATTGTGTGACCAGGAGGTTATGGGTTCAAGCTGTGGATTAGAAAGTGGATGATACATTTAATGCTAAAAGAAATAACATCAAAAGAAAATATCATTATCATATGTTTTATATGCAATCTCAATGACTACTTCATGTTGATCGGACTCTGTAAAATGTTGAGTCGTATCACGTATGTATTATATTCCCCCAAAATATACTATTCATGGAGAATTCAATACTCACTTGATATCATTTCTAAAGAATTTAAACTAACATAGGCGAGATTTTACGAGTGGTATGTGAAACTTTCAAAATTCAAAACATTGCATACTCATAATGACTATTGATATGTTTAGATAAGTAGCAACGGTTAGATCACCTATTTTGAGTTATTACAAACACATATAGTCAAAACACGTGTGTCAAAGCGCGACACTAATTAACCTATTATTATCGTGAGAGAATTTATAACATGTCACAATAAAAGTTTGATTCGAACATCTATAAAATAATACCAAGGAGCAATTGGCATGTATTAGCTAAGTGTTCGTTTTCTATTTAAAGAAAGAAAAATAAAAGAATAAAATATCTCTAGAGGTAGTAAATTGTAAATTCACAAAAGAAAAGTCGGTATTTTAATATATTTTCATTGTGGGCCCTTATAGAATAACTATATATAAAAAAGAGCCCCTCCATTTTTCTCTAAAATTCCATAAACTGCCGTGTCAGTCTTTTCTTTCATCTCTATTGATCTGCGCAGATATTTTTTTTCATCTCTCTCTAATAAGGTACGTTCGCTAAAATAATTTTTCGACTTCTTTTTTAGTTTGAAAGTTGAAATTTTGTGTTTATTTTTCGTATATTGATGAGTGATTTGTTTTTTTTTTTTTGATTTTCTTGTTATAATTTTTGGTTATTTGAGGTATGAATTGATTGATCGAATTGTGTGATTTTTTTATTTTTTTTGTTTGGTTTAGATTATGAAACTGATAATTTAAGCTAGATATTACTGAATTTTTTTTGTGTGAAAGGTGAAATTTGTGATTTTTCAAGATATAGATGAGTGATATACTCATTTTTTAAAATTAATTTATTGTTTTTTGTTTTAATTTTTTGGTTATTTGAGGTATGATCGATCTAGCTAGGTGAAGTATCTGTATCGATTTATATTGTTATCTATGTATCATGTGTATCTTTTTTTTGTGTGTGGTTTGGTTTGGATTATTGTTCGTTCAGCTGAGATTCTATCGGAAATAATCTCGAGGTTTATGTACACACTACCCTCCTTAGACTCCGCTTGTGAGATTATGTTTGTTGTTGTTGTTGTTGTTGTTTGGTTTGTATTATGAAACTTTTGATTTGAACTAGATGTTATGATATAATCTACTTTATGTGTGTATTTGGTTATTTAAGGTATGATCGATCTAACTAGGTGAAGTATCGAGCTATATTGTTATCTACCGTTTCTGTGTATGTTTCTTTTCTTTTTGTTTGTTTTGGATTTTGAAACTGATGGTATAAACTAGATATTAGTATTGTGTGTTTCCTTTTTATATATTGACGAGTGATTTATTCATTTGTTATTTATTATTGTTTACGTGAAGTATCTGTAGGATTTACGTTGTTATCTGTGGATGCTGTGTATTTTTTTGTCTTGTTTGGACTATGAAACTGATTATTTAAACTAGATATTATTGTATAATCTATTTATGGTAGTTACTTTTATTGGAGAAATTGCTGGATTTTTTGAAAGAAAGTGAATCTTACACGTTATAATTGAACACTCGTTATGATCAATGAAATTTGTTATGTAGATTAGCCCCTGTGAAGAACTTATTTGTCATTGTAACACTAGGCCCTGTTGAAGTAGTGAACTAGCGAAGATTATCAATGAGAGTAGATGTTTAATTGTGGAAGTACAAAATTGGATTCTTTACAAAGCTCGGTTGTGGAGGTTGGGAAAATTGGATGTTTTACAAAGCTTGTGGAAGTTCCTATACTAACTTCTAAATGGATATTGTGACTTTACCCGAAAATAATAAACTGGTTCTGCCCGTCATAAGTTTAGCACTCAATAGATGTCAATTGATTTGTTTATTTGATGGTTTGGCATTTGTTTTTTCACTTGGTGTTAGCTCTACTTACTCGTATCTTTGTCTGTGTACTACTAATCTGAGGATCTTTGAACTACAGGTTGATATTCAGTGATGGCTGACAGTCATGATAATGATAAGAATATCGAGATATGGAAGATCAAGAAACTTATAAAGGCACTCGAAGCTGCTCGAGGCAATGGTACCAGCATGATTTCTCTAATCATGCCTCCACGGGATCAAGTATCTAGGGTCACTAAGATGCTTGGAGATGAGTTCGGAACTGCATCAAACATCAAAAGTAGAGTGAATCGTCAATCTGTGCTGGGTGCAATCACATCTGCTCAGCAGAGACTTAAACTCTATAACAAGGTTCCACCAAATGG
>JAJOOR010014609.1:0-14625 GCA_036250505.1 Solanum acaule
CCTATTTAATAAAAAAAAAAAAAAAAAGTTTCGAACCGGACCGGAACCGGACCGGACCGGAACCGGACCGGACCGGGACGGACCGGTAAATCCCGGTTTCCGTCCCGTTACCCCTCCCGGACCGGAACAAGTCCGGATCTAACCGGAACTATCCGGAACCGAGACGGAACCGGTAACGGACCGGAACCGGAACCGGAACCTCCCGGTTCCGTTGCCACCCTTACAAACAAGTGCAACTCAACTTCAACTTACTTGGTTATATTCTATTCTTTTTAATCTTATTCATATCTTTTGTATTTAAAAATAATTTAATTTTACTTCTTTTCTTTCATTTTTTATGCACTATATCAATACAATTTAAGTCGAGTACACGTTATTTAACTTATAGTTTTTTTTTTATATAGGGTTTTAACATTTTAACCAAGTGGATAAAATTATATTCTATTCACCTGACAAGAGGTAGTTGTTCAAATGGTAAATATATTTCACTTTTAACTCTAAAGTTGTGAGTTCGAGTCACCAAAAATAGGTCCTCCTAGGAAAGGGTAAAAATGTACACACTGTTATTTTTGTTAATCTCAATTTATATGTCACAACATTAGAGAGTTAATTTTTTTTAAATTCGGATATAGGATCTTTAAATTTATATATATATGAAAATTTATGTATTCCATCCGTCTTAATTTAATTTATGTGACACCTTACTAATTTCATAATTCAAACAAGTATTTTTCTTACCGTAATATTTTCATATATATTTTTAAAAATCTTGAATTATCAATAATTATAACTTTATACTAATATTTTTACATAATTTTTAAATATATAAATTTTATTTTTTTAAAAAACACATAACTTAAAGACTGCCCGCCTGAATTCAAGGTCAAAACTAATTTGTTTGACTCTCCATATCAAAAACGGTGCCATATAAGTTGATGAGACACGGTGAGTAAAAAGTACTACTCCCTCCGTTTCACAAAAAATGACATGGTTTAACTTGGCACGGAGTTTAAGTAAATAAAGAAGACTTTTGAATCTTGTGGTCCTAAATTAATGTTATGTCAAATGTACAAAATTGCCCTTAATCTTGTGGTCTTAAACATGCCACGTGGAAAGCAAAAAGTAAAATGTTACCAAAAAAGGAAAGAGGTCATTCTTTTTTAAGCAGACTAAAAAGGAAATGAGGTCATTCTTTGTGAAACGGAGGAAGTATAACTTATTATAATTAACAATTTAAAATGGAAAACTTTTTAGACTTATGGAATGCTCCACATAAATTGAGACGAAGGGAGTATATATATGGAAATTAGAAGGAGAAAGATGAGAAAGACGTACGGATGTAGAAAATGTTCGAAAAGCCAAGCTCTTAAAATATTGACAGATCGTTCAGGCAATCCTCTTTGTGGCCTCCAAGCTTCTTGTTCCATCATTCCCATTTGTTGAAAAGCTCTTTGTTGCCTCAAGCTTTGTTCAAGCACCTTAAGCCTTGGTGTTTCTCCTTTAGTCAGTCCTGAACTACTGCTTGCATCTTTTTCACCTAGTGCCTCACATGTCTTCTTCAATTGCGCCGCGACGCCATCTTTTAAACATTTGAAATGCCTAGACATGGCTTTCTGTGCTAGTGCTGTGTAAGGAACTGCAGCTCCAAAACCCATCACTAGATCGAATGAGTTTACTACCATCTGCATTTGTTCACAATAGTGGTTGTATCTTTTGTCTACCTACAAGTAATTAAACACACGAACGAAGAAATCAAAGAAAGAAAGATATATGAAGGGATTGCAATTGACCTATTTATAAAGTGTAACAATCTCACAATTAGGTTAACTACAATAAACAAGAAGTTTTTTTTCTAATAACATGGAAAATGAAGTGCTAAATAACTTATTATTCGATCTTGATTTGTCTGTTTTAATCTGTTTAAAAAAGAATGCATCTATCCTAATTTAGAAATTACTCGTTAATTTTAACTCTTACAATATGACATGTTTAAGACCATAAGTTTAAAGGATATTCCGATACAATATACGTATTCTTAGTTAATTTAAGACTACAAGAATCAAAAGTGTTCGTCAGCGAGTTAATGAAAAAGTAGTTCAATTAGTTGAAAAACCAATAAGGTGCAGCTGGGAAGTTAAATTTCCTCAACAAGAAAACTACTAGTACAAAAATTGTGGCTTTACCTTCCACTCAAGCAAACAAGAATATCTTCATTGTAAATCAAATACTGATTAAAATAGTAACAAAAGAAAGGAAGAAAGATACATGAATTTATATTCTAATAAAAAGGTTGCAAGAAAGCTGATCGATAGTATATGTGAAAAGATAGTACATTGAAAAATGATTGTTGTTGTGAAGAAAGAATATCCTGTGTGTTTTGTTGCATGTGCCTTCGCTTACCATTTTTTCAATACAGCAATAATAACACTATTATGTATTAAAAAAAAAAAAAAGGAAGATTTACAAACATCACTTATTTTCTCTAATACCTCCCATCAAACGCCGCTTAAAGATAATATCTACTTCTGGAGTGCTAACATATTTTAGCAGAAGAAAGATATAGCTTGATGGTAGAGTGAGAGCTAATTTTATCACCAAAACAAAATCTTATGTTATGCTTAACACCCAAAATCAAAAAGAAATCAAACTCAATCTATATATTACAAAATCTATTTAATTTCTTTCTAGCCGGCTTTATGTATTCTCCTCTATAAAAGATTCCTCCAACTCCTAGAATTTTCTATTCCTTCCCTTTCTTGTGGTTTTAATTTATAATCAACATATATAGTATAGTACCAAATAAACAACAATGATTGGTCATTGACCCCCGGATCGCGAATGTACCTCTTTGACTTCACTTGAACTCAGTAATTTAACTCATATATTTGTAAGAAATTCACTAAACAAACATAAAAAATAAATTCTGACCACATAGTAAATCAAGTTGTGATAGAATTTCAAATTCAAACACATAATTTTCAAATTCTGAATAAATAGAGAGAGAGAGGGGAGATTGTACATGCCTCATCAAGCATGGATAAAAGCTTGACCTTCCTTCTTTGATGATCAAGTCTCTCTGCAGTTGACAAATTAGGAGGGATAATATCCTTTGAAGAAGATGAATTATTGTTATTACTTCCACTAGGGTTAATAATGGGTGATGTACTTGTGTTGTTATTCCTAGACACTTTGTTGATTTTCTTGAACAATTGACCCTTCCCAACACAACAAAACTCTTCCAACAACTCTTGTGTTGCTTTGACATACTTTGAATTCCTCAACACAGTGACTAGTCCTAGTGATGACCCAAAACCAATATTCTGATGATTTTGACTTTCTTGATTGAAAAACAACATTTCTCCTCCACTACTCATCCTCAAATCTTCCACTTTGGATGCTTCCAAATGTTGTAAAGTGGATGACAAGGACAATGAAAGACCTTGCCCTTGATCAATCACATTTACTCCTCCAATTGGATTTGAAGAAGTACTTGCTCCTCCACACATGAATTGACTAAAATCCCCTCCGACCGGGCTAGAAAACCCTTGATGAAGAGTTGAAGGAGTAGATTGTGATGGTGAACTTGGTTGTGGATTCATAAGAAAAAGTTGCATGGACTGCGCGGTATTTATACTTGGTACTTGATTGTGTTGACGCTGATAATAAGCAGTTACACTATCACGGTTACTCAATAATACCTTCGCATTCACATCATCTTTTGTATCCCCAAATGGTACTTGCAAACTTCCACCAACTACGATCTCTTGTCTGTTACCAAACCACTCCCTGGTCGGAGGTTGATGATGTGGCTGTTGATTCGGGTGTCTATAGTTATTTGACAATTGATTCTGCAACAACTCAGTTGCAGCCGTGGATGTTGTCTGAAAATTGAACATTTCAGACAACAACCCGGCTGTCTCATAAACTTGGATTCCACTTGATTCTCCTCCTTGTGGCTCAAACCCTTGTTCTACTCTTAATTTTTCTCGTTGGATCTGGAGACCGATATGTTGTTGTTGTTGGTGTTGTTGGACGTCTTGAGGTCTCTTGAATTCATTCAAGAAACTAGCAAGACCTTGGTGATGATAGTCTTGAGACATTGGACTATTCTAAGAAATGGTTCAAAAATTGAAGCGTATCACCATCTCATCTGATCTTTTTCTTTTGAATTTCTTCAACCATCATGATAAATTAACCCACCTCCTTCTTTTGTTGCAATTGGCTTCTGAGTCTACTATAGATCGAGCATAAAATAGTAAAAATAAATAAATAAACATAGAACAAAGAGATCATGGATACAACTATAATTGGGAACAAGGAAAGTATAAAAAAAAGAAGAAAAAGAGAGAGAATAATCAAAGTAAAGACTTTTTTTATTTTTTTCAATTTCTTTAATTTTTTTTAAAAAAAGAAGTTGAATTTTATTTACCTCATAGAATTGCAGGTCGGAAAAGGTTGCAAAGCCTCTCATCAGCTATCGTTTTCACTTCAACAAATGAACAATGTTTTTTTTTCGCTTTCTCTTTGTTTGTGTGTATATATGTTGTTTGTAAGGCTGTCGTTTTTTTTTTTTTACTTTTCTTTCTCTATCTGTCTTTGTTGCTCTTTGTATTTTGCAGTGATTGTTGTCTCTGCAATTGCCTTCTGGAAAGAGAGAGTCTAATAAGTAACAACAATAAAGTTTACTTTTATAATGCAGATGGACTTGCTCTCATAATGTGAATTTTAACATGTATCCGTAGATGCGCGTTTGGACATAAAAATTATGAAATTAAAAAAGAATAGAGCATTTGTTATTAAATACCTTGGGTCCATTATTTAGGATAGTGGGGACATCGATAATGATGTCAAACATAGCATTGGTATAGCATAAATGAAATGGAGGCTTGCCTATGGAGGCTTGTGTGATAAGAAGGTATCTTCTAAATTTAAAGGCAAGTTCTACAGAGTGATGGTTAACCTGTTCTTGTTGTATGGTGTGGAGTGTTGGTCTGTCAAGAGCTCACATGTACAGAAGATATATGTTGTGGAGATGAGGATGAGTGGGAATACTAGGAGTGACAAGATTAGGAATATTGAGGTTAATCAAGAGAAGGTGAGAGTGGCGGCCTTTGTGGCGGACAAGATGAGGGAAACGAGACTCGTGAGATGGTTTGGATATCATGTTCATTTGCAGAAGAGGTGCACCGATGCCAAGTGAGGAGGTGCGAGATTTAGGGGGTATGTGGAGAGGTAGGGAAATGTCGAAAAGATATAGGGGAGATGTGATTAGACAAGAAATGGTGCAACTTCATATTATCGAGGACACGACTTTAGATAGGAAAGAGTGGAGGTTGCGCATTAGGTAGAAGGCTAGTAGGGGTAGAGTGTCGTCTTGCCTTGTGAATATTTAGTGCCTTCCATAGGACTAGTCGTGCCCTTGTAGTTCTTGACATTTGTTGTTTATTGCTTTTCAATTATCACATTATTTTGTTGTTGTTATTGTTTCTCTATTATAGACTTTACACTGCTTTTCTTGTTAACTACTCTGCCCACTCTAGTGTTTTCTTCTTCTTTTACTTCGGCTTGATACACTTGAATCAAGGGTCTTTTGGAAACAGTTTATCTATCTTCACGAGATAGTGGTAAGGTTTGCATGCACTTTAACCTCCTAAGACCCCACTTATTGGAATTTCACTGGGTGTAGTGTTGTTGTTGGAGAGTTATGTTTGGAAATGAATAGGAATTGAAGTTGTTTTTTATTAATATATTTTTTTTTGAATAATTTAGAGGTAAACGCCTCTTTTTCTCCTGAAGTTGTTGGAATTAATTACTCGTAATAAGATATTAGTAAAAATTATGAAATTGACTTTTTTTTGGAGTTTTTCGAATGCTAAAAAATTGTAATAATTACATGTCCAAATAATTTTGCTCTTTAGAGATGGTGATGACTTGTAGAAGATGAGTCGTTGGAGCATACATAAGTTAGAATCATGCCTATAGCAAAGAAGGGGAAAAGGAAGAAATTTTAGAATTAAGAAATAGGGAGAAAAGGTCGTTGTTCTTCTTGCTCACAATTCAAATTACCACTTGTAATTTCTCTATTTCAACGTTTTATTTGACGGTATTTAATTAAATATTATACTCCCTCCGTTTCACAAAGAATGACCTGGTTTGACTTGGCACGGAGTTTAAGTAAATAAAGAAGACTTTTGAATCTTGTGGTCCTAAATTAAAGTTATGTCAAATGTACAAAATTGCCCTTAATCTTGTGGTCTTAAACATACCACGTGGAAAGCAAAAAGTAAAATGTTACCAAAAAAGGAAAGAGGTCATTCGTTTTTAAACTGACTAAAAAGGAAAGGAGGTCATTCTTTGTAAAACGGAGGAAGTATCTACTAGGAGCATGTCAATTGTGACTAATTATGCAACGGACATATAGTCAAAAAAAAATTATATAGAATAATGTGAAATGAATAGATGACAGAGCAGAAAATGACCAAGCTACAATAATTTGTACATCATCAAATTTTGCACACTTATCTAGATTATGATTGTTGAAGAGATAGTTGGTAATTAAATAAGATTAGGTTGAAAAGATATCTCACCATCATTTTAATAATTAATCAGACGCTAATCTATCATTATCAAAACTTTGCTTATCCCCTCAATCAAACCCGGCCAAGACTATAATAGTCAATTTGCATCGGTTCTTGATATCAATAACATTAAACCCGGCCAAGGCTATAATAGTCAATTTGCATCGGCTCTCGATAGCAATAACAACAGATTTTGGAGAAAAAAATGACTTATAAATATTTAATTTGATAGGTTATGTGTCACCAAATTCATTATATGCAGAGAAATATGGTCGTTTAAAATTGATCTTTGTAGAAACCAAAGTGAAAAACTTAGCCGGTAGGAAGATTTTGAACTCGACTTAGTACACTAGAGGTCCTAAGCCACTTCCAATGCCTTCCCACTTAAAGAATGAACATTAACACATAAGCACAAATAGGACATCACCCGATTCAAGCTTATATACTTATGACAAAAAATTCAGATTCAAAAAATAAATTTTATTATGTATCGGCTTGACTTTTTGTAAAAAATGATGAAATAAAAATATTCATAATAAAGACGATTATCGTATATTACTTACTTGACACACTTTTATTATAGTATTTGAAATTTGAATAGATATTGTTATTTTTCTTTCGAATTACAATGTTATTATTTGATTAGATCATATTTAGTATGTGTCTATAAATGAAATTAAATTAATAGTACTATTTGTTTTTTTTTGGTTGAGGCAATGTCGAATGACACTACATGGTGTCTCTACCACTGGTCATACTGGTAACATTCTGGCCTTATTTTTAATAATAATTTTTTTTTAATCTTTATTCTCTCTATTTTGTTTTTTTTCCTTTTTGCTATAGACAGAGAACTGGCAAAAGGAAAACTAGAAATGAGTGAAAAACTGGAAAGGAAAGAAACAAGGACGTGCAGGAGAAGTGAGAAATTTTTACTAAAAATCTTATGAAAAAAAAAAACTAAATTTTAAGTGACAAGCTAAAGTTTTTTAAAATTCTGCAAATATTTTATCAGTTTAATATTTTGTTTATAAATTTGAGAAATATAAGTAAATTAGATTCGAGCCTAATGTTGTTCGAAATATAATTTCTTAAGGGATTGTTTGATTTGAAGATAAGTTATACTAAATTAATTATCCTATATTATTTCTTAAAGGCCATTTAATTTGTTGTATTAAAAATAATATTCATCGCATAATTTCTTAAAAAAATGTTTGTTTACAAATATACCCTTTATTTTTATTAAGTATTAGAAAAAAGGATTTAATGGACCACATAGATTTATTTTATGTAATCCCGATATTGTTGTTTCATTCTTATCCTGATACTAATTATTAAGTCTAATATAACTTATCGTTGGATTAGTAATTAAATGAGGAATAATATTGTATTAAATTTTATCTCAGGATCAAACGATTATTGCATAAATCAACACTTTTAATGAATCTATCAAAATTTCAATACAAATATCAAACAGTTTCGGAGATGGGTAACTTTCAATTACCCTTTAGTCACAGTCTTTATTTGATCAGATGTTTTTTGCATGCCCCGAGGTATTTTGTGTGATTGTTACTTATGCATCCAGTACAGTTACTTTTCAATAAATCAACACCACACATGTTAATTTTGGTCAGTAAAAAAATGTACAAAGGTCTGCTATTTTTGTTTTTTTACTTTTCAATTTTAGCAAATTCATTTTAAAAATTATTATTTTAATTCTATACTGTTCTTATTATTTTATATATAATTTACGTATTAATAATCAAATTCAAATTTTCAAATTATAAGTAATAAAATTGATACTTTCTTAAAAAATATTTCAGATCAACATGAATCAAGTAATATGAACATGAAATGAGTACTAGTTGGCACCACGTATTATATACTCCTCCAAGCTATAGTGATGTACCATGTCAACAGTAGATGCATATAATTAAACAATGCGTCTTTTCTAAAAGATCGATGACATATTTGAATCTTTTTCCTTTTAATAGATGCATAAAGATTAATGACATATTTGAGTCTTTTCTCTTTAAAAATAAAAGTAAAATAAAATATATTTTTTATTATAATAAAAACATTGGGTTTTATTTGCCCTGATTTCTTATCATAAATAGTTATTCCTTTTAGGAAAAGATTTTAATATTTTACTAGTCTTTTTCTTATAGGAAAGGTTTTAGGATTCTATAAATATAGGCTTGCTCCTTCTAACTTAATTAGCATTTAGTCCTAGGATTTTGAGAGTTGCGGTTATGGGGAAGAATTTTGTGTACCTCCTTGTATTCCGAGTGAATTGGTTGAGGTTGTTTCTCTCTATATTTTATACTCTCATATTTATAGTGGATTACTCATCTCCTTTGTGAACGTAGGTCAATTGACCGAACCACGTTAAATCTTTGTGTCTTTTGGTGTGTTTCTTGTTTGTCTTATTACTTATGATCTTTCGAGATTTGCTTTGTTAGCTTCCGCGTTACACCTGCTTATTTCGATCTCAACAAAAAATACCACTTATTTTGAAAGGATCATCCAATTGCATTGAGTACTTTACAATGATATCATGTATTCATCTGTTTTAACGCGTGGTATCAACTGAGCCAGATTTAGTATACTGTTTTTGTTTTTACATTAACTGTAAATGTAAATATAAGATCGACACGTACGTTTGTGAAAACTTAATGTTAGAAAGTTGAATGAGTCAAATGTGATAACTACTCCATCTATTTAGTAAAAAAAAAAACTGTAGTTACATATATATAAAGGGTGTTTGTTATAGGTTTTGCAATTGGTCACACTAAAAACTCAAAGAAAAAGGGTAACATCAAAATGGGAGACTTTCTAACTGCTAAGGAAATTGATGCTTGACAGGCTAACCCTCCCTTTCGATAGGACCACTTTACCTTTCAAAATATTTTTATTTTATAAGTGTGCAAATAAGTTATATACATTGTTGGTATCGTATGAAAGAATTTTTAATTCACATTATCACGTTAGTTTAATAATATTTACATGTAAACCTCTTCTAAAATAAGAAATTAATATCTTAAACTCATAAGTTAAAATAATAGTTTATTCTCTGGGGCACCACAAAAAGTGTAGTGGGCTGAATAGTTGAGATATTTTATTTTGTCAAAGATATGGAAAAATTATATGAAATAACAAACTATTAATTCAAATGAAATGCTATAGCCATAGTTTATTTTATTTGTAATTCGCAGCAAACATCTCTTTTTTTTTTGCCATCTGATTGGGTATACAATTAGCCATTTTCGGTATGCAATTAGTTATTTTATACATTTTGGTATAAAATGTGTTTGTGTTTGTATAAAGCGAGAGAATAGTGTATATACAAATACAAATACATATAGTTTCGTTCTATACACTTATAATTATACAAATACAGATCTTATTATACAAATTACAATGTATAAATGAATTTATACAAAACTGAACAATTTGTATAAAATTGAATGTATCTAGCGAATTATACAAATCAAAAGCTCCATAGCAAACATAAAATTTGTTATGGAGAGCAATTATGCAAACTATAGCTATAACATACAAATATAATTTTTATGTTTGCTATATGTGAAAGTTGCTCATCTTAAATTGAGCATTGATTGAAAAATCTTTTGATAATTTTTTTTTTATCTCATTGTAAAATTCATCGACGTGAACTTAAATTAATTGAATCAATATATTTGAATATCGAATGAATGGTTAAGTGGTCATGATCGTAAATTCGCAATATAAATTGTACATCACATGTTCGAACTTACGTTCAACACAAATAATTTGTTGAGGTGAAATGCTATGAATTTAAGCATCAGCCATCACACAACCTTATACATACGTCGCTTCTTTAAAAAACATATAAATTTAATCGCCGCAAGGGAAGATTTTAATTATAATCAATGTGAATTATTGAAAGCTAAAATGACGTTTATATATACTCCCTCTGTCTCAATTTATGTGACACATTTCGTTTTTCGAGAATCAAACAATTCAAATTTAACCGAGAATTTACTCATGGAATCTTCAAAAAAATTTAAATGAAATTTATATATTTGTAAACTATGTAAAAGGTATTATAAATCGCAATGATTGACAATTCAAAATATTTAAAAGATGTATGAAAAATTTACGGTCAAAGATAAACTTGTTTGAATTTCAAAATTTAAAACGTGTTAATATAGTAGCAGAGAAGGTAGAATTAATTAGAAAGGTTTACATTGACATTGTTATCTTCTTTTGCGTGGCAATTAATGTTTTCCTCCATCGAAAACATGTGGTGTAGGTTTGGTGTCCATGCTACATCACTAACATAAATTTAAAACTATATCATAGTACAAGTAGTAGTATCTATAAAAGCAAATCATTATTACTGATAACAATTATTAAGAGGGCGTTTGGATTGGTTTAAAAGTTGATCAAATCCACTTTGAAGTCAGTTTTTGACTTCTAGATGTGTTTGTCATTTACAAACATACACGTACATTACGTTCAATTATTAAAACATCGTCTAGCTAATGTGTTTTCAATTTAATCAATATATATATAAACAGATGGTGGTTATTATCTTCTTCTTCTCTTTTTTTTGGCATCATGAATTTATACCTTTAATTTACTTTCTTGGATGCTTCCTGTCGTTATTTTTATTCCCTCTTTTGGGAACAATATGACTGTACAAAACCTTTAATTTACTAATATTACACAGTGACCACATTCCCACTCAAGTGCCCTATACTTCTATTTTTTGCTTACATGATCAAGTCTCAACCATACAATATAACCACCAAAGATGTTGTGCAGCGGATAGGACTGTTCATCTTTTTAATCAGAGGTTTCAAGTTCGAATTCTGATTATGGAAAAAGCCTTAGTAGAGCCATGCGCGTCACGAATTCAGAATAACCAGTTTCCAGTGCAGGTACCGGACATCGGATGAAAAACAAAAAAACATACAATAGGTGAATAGTCAAATATATACTTGATCATATCATACAATTAAGTTGGAATCTTGATAATTGTGGGTTCATATCTTCCCCTTTATAACTCGCAAATTCCAATTTATTCAGCAGAATTAATCATTTCCATGAGGTGTTTTAATTAAACTAGTGTACATCATGCATTGACTGCGTCAAACATGACTAACTTTAATTTGCTGTGTTACACAATCATCAAAAAAATATTGGTTGATGTGTCTAAAGTTAATGGTATTAGTTTAGGAGGAGCTGTTTGTGAAAGTGATGTAAAATGTAAAAACTGTTTCACTGATTAGAGGTTGTAAGTTATGTTAGTGTTTGAATATATGATATAGGATCTTGATTTGAAATAATTCAAAATTCTGTAAAAAGGAATGATTTGAATTTTTTTTTTAAAAATAGAAATCTTGAGTCAAAACTCAAAAATTAATATTTTGTAAAAAAAAATAATCCATCATTTTACATTTTATAAAAAAAAAATCATGTTCGGCATGAAAGATTATCCGTACTATGTGAAAAGATTATATAAAAAAAGTAACTAGTTACTATTATTGTTGATTAGTTGATCTTTAATTATAAAATTATGTGTATTTGAAAGTTTGTAATTGCAAATATTTATTTATAAAATGAACATTGAGATATGTGATTTATCAATGTGGTGCCTGAGGGCTGAGAATATTCTGATATCTTGTTATGAACTATGATTTATTAATTTAGTAAGATTGTGTAAGAATTGGAGAAAATTTGATAGTTTTTACAACTAGTAGAGTTTTCATGTTTATGAAAACAAAAATACAACTGAAAAAATACAAATCACATATACAAACAAAATTTCAATTTTATATCAATTTGATTTCAAATCATAATTTTCATATCGCATATCTAAACAAACCCTAATACGTGTCATACCCAAAAATGGATACATGGTTAGAAAGCTCCGATATTAGAATAATGGCAACGACCTCAAGTGATATCGCTCATATCTTATATATACGATCTGAGTCAAAGATATTGAGTTCAACGGAAATCATATATTACACCTACACTGGAACCCATATAATCTTTAGTAGACACATTTCAATGAATTCACTGTAAATGCTAATTTTATGTTTCTCCTTTGCAATTTAGGAGATGTATATTGTTCATGAAAAACTATTGTTAGATTCTTAAAAGATAAAAAAGAGAGATAGCTATGAGTTCAAGTAAGAAAGTACAACTTCTCTTTTCACAGAGTTTCATTATCCCACCCCCCCTAAAAAATAAAAGCAATACTAATCTAGCTCCATGTACCAGCTCTATTTTTAGAAAGAAAGAAAAAAAGAGAGCACATATTTATAATTAATTATCAAGTCCACATTCATAGAAAGGAATGAGGCTAGTAAAGCATTTAAAGAAATTTTGATGCCTCAAAATAATTTAATCATGAATTTAATAGTTTTGTTTTAATTTTAATTAAATTAATATTGAAGATTGTAAAGAAACCTACAAAATTTATATAAAGAAAAAAAACTATTTAGAGTACTTTTTAGCAGAAATATTTTAGAACTTGAATTAAATAACTCAAACTCATATTAATAAATATAGTTTTTACAATCATATCCAAAGTAATATATTGTGAATATATGGCTAACATGAATTTAATCATTACTTTATAAATAATAATAACACTTTGTAAAGTTTTCAATTATATAAGATAATATAGTACAAGTAAACAACTCACCATAATGTCTAAAATGTGATTGAAAATTAAGTAAGATCAACCTTAAATCAATTACACTGACAATATAAAGTTGATTAACAATTATAATTACTTAAGACAAACATTCATATTTAACTCATAGAGCTTAATGGAATTTTAATGCATATAATGTTTCTTTTGTAGTCACAAGTTATGTTATAACCAAATTAGATAACTTCATGTGATGATTTATCATCACATAAATATATATATATATATATATATATATATATATATATATCACTTATTTAATTTGGAATTTTAAAATTATCTAATTAACATCGATTTAAAATGATAATTTTTTAACAACTTGGTTGTTTGCTAGTCAAATAAACAAAAATAATAATAAGAAAAAAGTACGTTAAAAGAAGAACTTTTACCTATGGACCAATATTAGGGATGATAGGGATGAAAAAATGGGATGAGGCGGTCCCCGAAATCAACACAGATTAATAATTTATTATTTTTAACTGTTGCCTGAAGCAATGGAGCATGGATTATGAATCAAGTACAAGAAAACTGAATAATAATAGTTTAACTCACAATTCAATGTATTTTTTCCTTCCACTTTTATATTTCAGATTTATTTTAAAGCCAAATGATTAATTATAGTCAATAATGTATATTCAGAGATTATTGAAGGCAAGATGAGCAATTCAAAAAATTACACTATTAAACTCACAATGCACTTCACTTGAATTGTGAAAAAAAAAATTAATATGCAACCACACCCACATAGCCTAGAACTCATCCGCACCATTGGCATTCCTAACTACCCACAATGCACTTCACTTGAATTGTGAAAAAAAATAATTAATCTGCACCACACTTGCATTGCCTAGAACTCATCCGCATCATTGGCATTCCTAACTGCTGCACCATTGCCATTCTTAACTGATAATTGATACATAATCAAATTTTGCCATTCTTAACTGACACTTAATACCTAATCAAATTTTAAAGCAACTGAGACCTAATAGGGAAACCTAAGGTTGGAATAGATGGCTTAGTAATATTATGAAATGTCACTTACGAACTTGTTTATTCTACTTTCATTAGAAAAGTAATTTTACTGAATTTAACGGAACTTGTTTTCTTAAAGAAATATTTTGACCAACCAAACATGAAAAAATTGAATAACACTTTTTATGTTTCCTCCCTACAAGACACACCCATGTAAATATTGATGAACCAAAAATAAGCGAAGACAAGTGATTAATAAACAAAATGCCATGGATTTCAGCAAAATTATGGGTTTAAATTAATTTAATTAAATAAGAAGAACAAAATAATTACTGAGGTTTAAGGATGTGTCTTTCCCAATCAAAGACA